>APFE031361706.1:123399-165237 GCA_000404065.3 Pinus taeda | reverse complement strand
GAAGTTTGTCCCATCAAAAATCGGTGGCCTGATCGATGCTTCCCTCTCATAGTTGCTCATGATGATGGATCTTCCTTGAAGCGATCAAGCTCCTTCAGAAGGACCCGCTCTGATACCAATTGTTGGAAATAATACTGAGAGGGGGGGGGGGATGAATTAGTATTATCAAATTCTTTTCAATATGCCTTCATTAATTTATTGATCATTAACTTGTATATAATAATGATCATGAAACAAGAAAAACAGATAGTCACACCAAAGAACACTAGATATAAGGTGGAAACCCAATGTGGGTGAAAACCACCTGCAGCAATATGTCTCTATTTTCTTTCAATTAGAAACTTCTTTTACAATGATTTTGTACTGGTGTAGTCTTTTACCAATACGCAGGCTGCAACCTGCAGAGAGCTACAACTCTCTTGTTTTCCAGTTTCTCCTGGAAGGGAGCTACAACCCCCTTTTTCTCTTTTACTTCTTTAAGGACCACATTTCATAAATTTTCAAACTGGATCCATGAACATCAAATAATCATCAAGTACATGAAAATCACACAATCTCCTTATACAATGAACCAATGAATCACCCAACTCTTCAGAATGCTGTAAACAAAAAAGAAGTACCAGAAATATAAACCCAAAACTCTGATGCAATAGATCAAGTACAATCAACAATAATTTCAAGATAAGACCGCAACATCACCAACTGGGGTCTGCATATATCCGCAGCTCTTCTGAGATAGAACTGCGCAACTCCGCACTGGTTGTTCTTCTGCTCTGCAAACTTTTCTTCAGATCCGCACTTTCACTTCCGACTTACTGCGTAGACCCACACTGTGCCTTCTTCTCACCTGCGTACCTCGCACTTCGCGCTTGTCTGTGCTGCGTGCGCCCCGCACTGTGCCTTCTCCTGTACTGCGTACCCCGCACTGCGCCTTTGACTGCGCTGCGTACCCACCCACTACGCCTTTGACTGCGCTGCATACCCACGCACTGCGCCTTCGGATCGCCTGCGAACTTCTGATTAGGGCCAAATTTTTAGTACACCAATGTGCCACAGTCAGTCAGATCCACAGATCTGATCATGCGCCCAAGAGATCACGACTTCATAGATTCACCTTCAAATTTACTTTGATTTAGATCAAGCATTTTACATTGAACACACAATATTTCAGATCTTAAGATATTCAATTGAAAAGATACATTTAGCCAAGTGATCTCCTTCCCTATTTATAGTCAAGCCCTTATTCACACCATGGGACAAAACCATCAATAACCAATACAAGGGATCCAAACCGAGGCTAAAATAAATCCTATACCACGGGCCAAAACCATAGCATCAGAAATAGCAGGCTAAATACCACGGGCCAAACATAAGAAACCCCACATGAGCGCGCTTCACTGCCTTGGAGTGAGTGATCTGGGGTTCCGCACCTTCTGAATGGGTAACCTATGGGTATGACCGCACCTCCTGGAGGGCGAACCTACGGGTCCGCACCTTTTGAACCATTCACCTGCGAGCCTCTTAATTTCCATCATTTTGAGAGCCTGAACAGACCATTGCCACTTGAGTGAGTTGCCATCAAGTAAAACACCTGTATCATAGAGCCATACCAGAATCATAATGCCAACAGTCATTAGACATAATGCTACAACTATCACCTAGTACACTCAAGTACATATCAACTGTCTCAACACATATGTATTAGTACAATCATCTTAAATCAAGATCATTAGAACACATACTCATATTATGCAGCTCATCAAACATTCAACCAACTTGAAAACATACCATGTTAAATAAGTCAACTAGATGACATAATAGACACTAAATACTCAAACACCAAATAGACGTCACAATCAAAGAGTCAAGCACAAAATAGATGACATAAGCAAATTGATACCTTAATGTATCTCAGGGGAGGCAATCTTGTCTGTACAAGCAATCTAGATTAGCGTGATATAACTTCATAACATATCAACTCAACCACAAATAAAGTCACGATATCCATAATAGTCGCTAGCTGACATGTCCACATCATAACCTCATAAACATTTATCATTCATATATAATATTCACATCTACACATTCAATCTAGATTAGCACAAAACAATGTCACAAATAAGTTGACTCATACCTAAATGTCATAACCATAACCATCTGCATAGGCCAATCCGATATAGCATGATACACATAACATCAAGATCTTAATGTAATAACCCTAATCATCAATTTACTAGAATATAACAACAACAAGTTATATATCATGCTCATCAACAACATATAACGTAATCATCAAGCTAACTATCATATAACAACAACAAGTTATATATCATGTTCATCAACAACATATAACCTAATCATCAAGCTAACTATCATATAACAACAACAAGTTAGCCTATAACATACTCATCAACAATGTATAACATAATCATCAAGTTATCTTAACATATAAAAAAATAGCAATGCATACAACCACAAGTTACTATCATTCATGACTATCTGACACATGTGCATATGACTACACTAATCAACTAGCATCCATCATGTATGTAACCATAACCTCAATAGAATGAAATACATAGACATAACCATAATGCACATAACAATCCTTAACCTACATACCTACATGCCCAACATAAAAACCTGTATGACAACATTCTCTTGCCTCGAGGTCCATTGCTCCAACTTCACTTGAGTGATCTACATCTCTTGCTCTATCTCAGCCAACATATCAGCATCATAAAAAACCAATATCATCATGATGACCTAATTCATAAAATGACCTCATAATGCATGTTTTACCTACTATACATGCATAACTGTAACCATGACAATGCATGCCTATAGGCACCGACATGCATAACAAATGCATATACAACCATACACTCATGACAACACATCCCACAACAACACCATAAAACTTCACATGGCGACATCACTACAACCATGATAAATACCATGCAAATGCAACAAGCACATGGACTACAAGCATAAGGAACACATATGCAATCAACATGAATGCATGACCAACACATAACCCATCTAGTTCGAGGGGTGAATCATGCTCTTATACCACTCTGTAACACCCTCCTCCCACATCTACCTAAGTAATCAGCCAACCAAGGTAAACATGCGATGAGAGGCTACTATGATTATATTCAACCTCCTATGTGACCTTAAGGAAATGGAATTGACGGAAGCACAACATACAAACCTTCCACATCAGCTACGAGACCTCTGAGAACCATCCCAACTCTTTAGGAAACTTGATTCTGGGTCCCACTAAAGTTTTTGATCACTTGACCTCTATACGCTCTCATGACATAGGCCTACCAGTGTCCAGGAGGCTCTAGAAGCTCTCATACTATAGGCATGCCAACATCCAAGGACTATTTTGTCTAGTTCTATGCCAATGTCCCTGATATTTAAGCCACTTTTTAGGCTCAGAGCCTAGGTCACTTCCTAAATTGCATGACACCTTCAAAACAATAAAATAATAGAGAAACAATGATGCTAAAGAAAATACTTGAAGAATCCTTTAACCGGACCCCTACTAGCCATGACAGGCATTTCGTTAAACATATCAAAAATTTGTAATGTTGGGCGCAACCCAACTTGGTCTAAGTTTTGGTCAAAGACTCCACATTTTAAGGAGTAGAGCGCATGGAGATAGAGAAGTTCTATTCATCTTACAGTGTTTAGGGGCTTTGGGGTGGGTCAAAAGTTCCTTATTTTGTAATGGGTACTGGGTATTATTCCATTGTTTTGTCGAATCTATGGTATGTGGAAGATGGTCTTGTAGTAAGGAAGCCTATATAAAGAATATGTAATACTTTGTCGAATATAGCTAAGTATAGATAGAATCCATAATTGATCATATTTTATGGGAAGGCTCCACAATCGAGTGTCTTGAAGAGTTTGCAGCTGAGTGTGCAAAACACTTGCAATCGAGTGCGTACGTCAGAGAAGTGTATGCATTGAATATCCTTATTAATAAAGAAGTTTTGGCAAAGTATTGAGTATCTTTTAGTGTTCATTCTCTATTGTTATATATACCATCATGCATGATTTTTACTAAATTATGCGAAAAAATACATGTTATATTGTTCCCTATCATGTTTATGCGTTAAGTACCAATTTGTGAAACTAATCATCAATGCAAAGTTATTCATGTATGTGAAGTTGTAGATAGATATAATACATAAGTGAATACATGGGTGCCACAATGCACATATCCCTCTAGCTGCAAAAAACTGGTTCTACAACCTCCCATAACCACTTTGGGTGAGACTGTGATATGCTTGCAAGTCGTTGCCGAAAGGGCCAATGGTTGAGGGTTTTGTTGGTGCACAATAAATTCTAAACCTAGGTCAAGCCCCCTTAAACAAGAAAACGGTTCCATTTCCAGGACATGGATCTACTTAAGGGATATGTTTTGGCGTCCGTCGAAGAAAGAAATCTAGGAGTGGGTTGAACAAAATGAAAGAGAATTTATGGAAAAAGAGAACATAAACCATTGATTATCAGCTAAAGACTAGTTGTAAAAGTATACCTTCGAAGAGCAATATGAAATCTTCTTTGGTTTGTTCCACATTGAATTGTATGAGTGGGTATCTAAGTTGACCGAGCATAAGACTTGTTTCAAGAATGAGGAACCTAAGGGGTGGAATTCTGAATTGATACGGTGACTCAGGAATGTCAGTAACAGTATATGAAGCATTGTTGATTTATGGATCGATAACATTTTGGGAGGATTTATAACTGAGTTCAAGATAGATGCAATTGTATCCTATAGTGAAGCTGAATGAAGAATTTTTAAAGGACTATGAGGTAAGTCCTTAAGATATTTTAATCTTATAAGAAGAGCTTCGGCATAAAATCACAAGAAAAAGATCATTGTCGACGCGTTTCGAACCAACTAGTGTGGTTCATCGTCAGGACAAGTTGAAGAAACAAATCTAGTCTAGCATGTTAAATAGATTGTGCAGAGACTCCAACGGCTACCTAACGGCTAATTAACGGCTATTTTGAACCTTAAGTCAAGGTCAAAATTATATTAACAAATTAAATATTATTTTTATTTTAATAATCCTATTAATAATATATTACTCTAAAATAAGTAAACTTAGGTACCAATGGTACATGAGAGAATTTCAATCATTCTCTCATGTACCATTGGTACCTAAGTTTACTTATTTTAGAGTAATATATTATTAATAGGATTATTAAAATAAAAATATTAATATTTAATGTGTTAATATAATTTTGACCTTGACTTAAGGTTCAAAATAGCCGTTAATTAGCCGTTAGGTAGCCGTTGGAGTCTCTGCACAGTCTATTTAACATGCTAGACTAGATTTGTTTCTTCAACTTGTCCTGACGATGAACCACACTAGTTGGTTCGAAATGCGTCGACAATGATCTTTTTCTTGTGATTTTATGCCGAAGCTCTTCTTATAAAATTAATGGATCACAGAAGCCTCAATTCTACAAATATTTTAATCTCTCAATTAACATGTTATTGTGTGAAAATGGGATCCTGTGAATGTAGTCAGATTAATGTTTGGATGAAGAGGAAATAAATCTGAACCATGGTCTATGCAAAGTAGAAAACAATATATAACATACCTGAAGAATTTTATTGAGACTGACTATAGCCTCTTGTTAAGAGTATTTGAGAGTGAAGATTAAAGAAATAACCCTACAACCCCATGACATTCCCCCTCCCATCTTGAAGGCACGTCGAAGTTAGGAGTTGAGAAAAATCAGGGCACCTTTCAAATTCCCCATCCATCCAACACCCTTACACCCCATCACCCTCCTCATAGTTCTCCTACACCCCCACCCCCTCCTCCTCCATCTAGCCCCTTAAATAGGAAAATGGTCAATGAAATTAAGTTGCCTATCTTTAAAGGACTTGGATCAGAGGATCCTGACTAGTTCTAGTTTGTAGCTAATGCATTATGGACAAAAAGATAGATCACTAGCGAGGATGTAAAGAAGGCGCAACTCGTACGTCGTTACGAGAAAGAGTGCTAACATGGTATATGAATTAATTTGTGACTAATCTGACTACTTTGTTTGATTAAATTATGAGAGTATTGGTATGAGAATTCAAGAAGCCAAAATCAGAATCACAATGCATCATGGAGCTAAAAGAAGTCAAACGGGAAGAAATTGAGTCTGTGTGTAAATTGGATCAACAATTCAAGGTATTAATGGGCCAAGTAATCTTTATGCTACATCCAGAACAAAATAAGGAATGGTTCATAGCCACACTACTGCCACATATTAGGTTACCTTTGACACAACAAAAGATCACAGCTCAAGCTGAAGCATTGGATATTGCGATGAAGTTGGAAGCTTCACTAATTGGAGATACTCATGCAAGAGTACAATAGATTTAGAGTCAACTAGCCAATTTGACCTTGGAATTGCAAGATCTCAAAAAAGGTAAAGGATCTCCATAAGAAGTATGGTATACAAAATGCAAAGCAGAGGGTCATTATAAGGATCAATGCCCTGTGTTTAGAGATTATTTGGCAAGTGGAGCCCCTAATCGAGTAAAACCATGGATATGGTGCAAGATATATAGAACGCGAGGCCAAAATCACTCTGAATATTTGTACCTATTACAGAAGTATGTGCAAGCCCTGAAGCATCTATTTTGTAACTTTTGTAGATCAGTAGTCCATGATGAGAAAAATTGTCGAAGTTATGACTTGATGATGGAGTGCACTGCTGATGCTTATAGACTACAAGCTAAAGGACATACACATGAGGTGCCAGGGCACCATGATGGTCGAGGAGGATTCCAAGGAGGAGGAGTTGGTTGAGAATGTGGCCAGATTATTTGCTATAATTGTGGACAAGAAGGACACTTCGCAAGAGACTATTAGAACCCTATGACAACCTACAACTACTGTAAGTCTTTTGATCATGTGATAGAAGAATGCCCTGTCCTTATTGCAAAGATGTAGGAGAAAAGAAACCAAGAACTTGTAACAAATATTCAATTGAAGGGAGGATCAACCACATTGTAACAAGAAGTGGAGTTGCGATTGGAAATGATAAAGCCAATGGAAAAAAGGAAGCTGAAGCTACATGGGTAAGAAAACTACTGAAAAATCTCTTGCATATGATATCCTGAAGGAAAATAAAGTATTCATGGAGGTGAGGTGAAGCTTTATGGATGATGGGGCCTCGACCTCTATTGCACAACTGACTCAAAAGGATAACTTCGAGATAGTACCGGTGGTGACCCAAGCTGTGGATCCAAATATTTTGAAGTCTTTTATATAGAATTTCTTGAAGTTATTGAGAAATCAAAAGGCCATAAAGGGATTGTAGGAATTGATAGACCCTTGTACTCCTAAAGAGGTACTGCAGAGTGAGATGCACACAACGAATAATATACATAGACACAAGAATTAGATAGGAAAGGAAATGAGGCTTACAATGCAGATTGGGGAATACAACATGGATCAGGTTATCTTGGATCTATGATCTAATGCTAATGCCTTGCCAAAAAAAACTTGGGAATTAATGGGTAAGCCAAAGATGCAATGGTAAACTATCTAGCTGAAGATGGAAAATCAACATAATATTGTGCCTCTAGGAAGATTGTCAGGTATCATAGTAGACATTAATGTAGTGTGCACTAACACTGACTTCGAAGTGATTGAGATCGTGGATGACAGTAATCCCTACCCCACATTTCTTGGATTGGATTGGGAATTTTCTAACATGGCTATAATTAAATTGAAGAAAATGCAAATGATATTTGAAAGTGATAATATGAGAGTTATTGTTCCATTAGATCCATCAGAGGAAGGAAGATATACTGAACTTATCAAAGAAGAGTACACCGTGGATGACATCGACAACATTTATCAAATAATAATAAAAGAAGAAAAATGGATTAACCCTACTGCATATGGAAAACTAACTTAGGAGAAAGATAATTCCTGCACTTCAGATTCATAAGAGGAATTATAAAACTGGCAGAACAGGTTGCATGAAGTGTCTACAAGGCAATGTGCAAGGATCACTAAAGCAGTGCGCTGTATGACAACTAAGGTATGTGATTTACCTTTGTATGATGGTTTGGGTAATATAAATACTTTCTTTAGAGATTATGAAAGATGGGTACCCAAATGTCAGAGATTGTTAGATCTAGATGAAGCACTGAGGGCTACTCCTACTAGATGGTGGGGTACTCATAAGAATAATATAGGAGATTGGCAAAAATGTAGAAGGATGATGTGGGCAAGGTTTGGTCAAGTAGAAACAGAGCTCATAGAAAAGTATGATGGCCAGAATGATCCTAGAGACCACATACAACTTTGTATCGAATATTGGGGAGAAATTCGATGAGAGGAATGGGTGCATGGCTTCGTCCATACCCTAGAGACAATTCCTCAAAATTAGTATTTGAAAACCAAGCTTCGACATGGTACTGTTAACTAGGAGGAAATGGTTGATGGATTTATAATGACATTCAAATTTGAAGATGATTTTCCACATATAGATGCAACTCTGAATATAGTTAAGAAGAATATTTTTTAGAATGAAGTTCCAGTTATTTGGCAACCTCATTGGGCTGTGCATATATGTAATGTAATGGAATGTTATAATCTCACCGCAAAAGAGGATGAAGATCATTGCAATATTGACATCAAAGAAATAGAACGTCACCTCAAAGTAAATGGACCTGAGATAGAGATGTACGATATAATGAAGCCATTGAAGACAAAGAAGGTGAATATAGGGTCAAAGGCTGAACTGAAGTATGCAACAATAGGAGATTAGTGGGATGAAGACACAATAAATAAGATAATAGATCTATTGCATGAATATCAAGAGTTGCTCCCCACTAAGTTTTTAGATATGAAGGGAATAGTTGGAGATTTGGGAGTCACGAGGATTCCTCTGAAGCCTGATGCGAAGTGTATCAAGCAGAGACATTATAGACTAAATCCAAAATACAAGGAGAAGGTGAAATAAGAACTAGACAAAATGTTAGCAGTTGGGATAATAGAACTTGTCGAAGAGTCTGAACAGGTAAGTCCTATGGTGGTTTAGGAAAAGAAGGCAAAAGGGGAAATTAGAATTTGTGTTGACTTAAGGAAATTGAATGATGCATGCCTACATGACCCCTTCCCTACACCATTTACAGATGAAATATTGGAGAATATAGGAGGACAGGAGGCCTATTCTTTCACAGATGGATTTTTAGGATACCATCATATTAGAATTGCACTAGAAGATAGAAATAAAATGACTTTTGTGATAGAGTGGGGATCTTATCAGTACACAGTGATGCCTTTTGGATTAAAGCATGTGCCTACTATATTTTACAAAGTTGTAGTTGCGGTCTTCAAAGAATATATACACAAGTTTATGGAAGTGTACTTCGAAGATTGGACAATATTTGGGTTATTAAAGAAGCATGTGGCAAGCTTAAGGTTGATGCTGGATACGTGTAGGCAGTACTCGATTTCATTGAAATTGAAGAAGTTCATATTTTGTGCACCATTTGGTATACTTTTGGGACATGTAGTTTGTAAATAGGGATTAATGGTGGATCCCATGAAGATTGCAGTTATTGTGAATCTTCCAGCACCAAAAATAGTGAGACAACTACGCACAACACTGGGACACACTAGCTACTACATAAAGTTTATAAAGGGGTATGCACAGATAACTGCGCCAATGGAGAAATAGCTGAATAAAGATGTGAATTTTCAATGGAGCAAAGAGTGCTATAAGACCTTGGACGTATTGAAAGAGAAGATGGTAATTATGCCTATTCTAGTTTTCTTGGACTGGAAGGAGTTCCACGGACATGTTGATGCATATTGCATAGCATTGGGTGTAGTTCTTGCAGAACCAAGAGCAGGTGAAATTGATCATCCCATATCATTTGCAAGAAGAACTATCCAACATATAAAAGAACTATAGCACGGAAGAAAGAGAATGATTAACTATGGTATATGCATTACAAAAGTTCAGACACGACTTGTTGGGGGCACATTTCAAAATGTTCATTAATCACTCCGCACTAAAATATTTGGCAAATAAACCTGTTTTAGGAGGAAAGATCTGTCAATGGTTGTTATTATTTAAGGAGTACGACTTCGAAGTTATAGGAAAGCCAAGGAAATTGAATGTTGGGCCTGATCATCTATCAAGAATAGAGAAAGGAGAAGAACCCACAAATATCAAAGATAACATGTTTGATGCACAACTATTCATAATTAGAGTCACAGATGATCACTTCGCGAATATTATTCAGTTATGGCCATAGGAATGGCACCTGCAGAGTACACTATGAAGGAAAAGAAAAAATTGGTAGTTTAAGTAGTTGATTTCTAATTGATTGTTGGACACTTGTACAAAATGGGACTGGATGAAGCACTATGCAGATACTTCTCTAAACACAAACGATAAAGTATTCTGACAAAAGCTCATGGAGGAGTCGCAAGTGGGCACTATGCAAGAAAAATCATTGTGCATAAAATCTTGAGAGCTGGGCTATGGCACCCCATAGTACATAAGGATGCAAAAGAATTCTCTCAAGCATGTGATGTATGTCAAAGAATAGGGAAGCCATCTAGAAGAGATGAGATGCTGCTAGTACCATAGGTAACTTTGGAGGGTTTTGAAAAATGGGCTATTGACTTTTTTGGACCTATCAATCCGCCAAGAAAGAAGATTGGTGTAAGGTATATCATACTGCCACTGATTAAATTACAAGATGGGCCGAGGCACAACCTGTAAAGGATTGCAGTGCAAAAAATGTTGCGAAGTTCATATTTGAATATATACTATCTAGGTTTGGTTGTTTGAAGAGCTTGATGGGTGACCAAGGCACACATTTCTTGAAGAAGACCAATGAAGCACTATCTAAGGAATGTCATGTTTACCACCAGAAGAGCACTCCTTATCATCATCAGGAAAATGGAATAGTGGAAGATTTCTATAAGATTTTGAAGAATGTTTTGACCAAGGTATGTAACATGAACATATATGACTTGGATTTAAGGATTCCATTGGTGTTGTTGGCATATAGAACAACATGCAAGAAATTGACAGGGAAGACACCATTTAGGTTGGTATGTGGAAAAGAGGAAATTATGCCTATCGAATACATTGTGTCAAGTTTGAGAATTACATCTCTCACAGACATAGTAGACACTGACATTATGAAGGAAATAATGTCACAAATAATAGCTCTAGAAGAAGATAGGTTCATAAAAGGGTTTCATCAACAAGTGCAGAAAGCAAGGGAGAAAGCTTGGCATGACAAACATATAAAGAAGAAGACATTATATGAAGGAAATCTTGTATTATTATATGACAAACAATTTGCGAAGTTACCAGAAAATTTAAAACGCATTGGTTAGAACAATATATCATCAAGAACATCTCTGATGGTGGTGTAGCTCAGCTCATGAAGTTGAATAGTGAACTGATTCCAGGATGAGTGAATGGTATCAGGTTGAAGATATACAAGGATGACTCTATCCCTGGAGCTTCACACTGAAAAATGAAGGAAAGGAAGTATTAGTGCCACTTGCAGTTGAAAGTGGGCCTACAGAAAAGGACTTCGCCAAAGGAAGATTACTTCACAATAATTAGGAGTATGATGAAGTTCGAACAAACTGAGACAAAGAAAAGGTGAATGCATCATGAGGAAAGGTTCGTCAAAGTTGGCTAGAAATATGACCGTTGGAAGAAAAAATATATCGTTAAAAGGAAATTTTTGTTAAGAGGCGCAAGAGAAGAGAATTTATGAAGTGCATATGGTTGTATCTAGCCCCATACCTGTATTAAATGAGAAAATCTTGAACCAATCATGGGGCTAGGAATTCAAATTCATTATAAAAACCATATCCTGCCCCACTTTTGACACTTTGTTGTCTGGAGAAGTTGAGAAATTGCATCTAAGTGTGAAGAAAGGAGAGCTACTGTATGTCTGAGGAGAGTATTGAGGAAGTTGTTAAAATATTTGCAGAAAGAGGATTAGTGGGTAATATGGAGGCACAAGAAGTGAAGGTACCTATGCCCCCAAGGCATGTGAGGTTTCCCATAAAGTAGGTACCCACAATACCACAACTAGAGAAGAAGTAGGAGAAGAGACCAGCTGAGGTTTTTGGGGCAGAACTCAGAACATCCTTGAGGAAGAAAACATAGAAGGAAGTGCGCACGACTAAAATAGAAGATAAGGGGAAGATGCCTATGCAGAAAGGAAAGAAGTCAGTGCAGCAGAAGGCACCTCAACAAATCAATGATATTGAAGATGAGGCTGAATTTCACCGGATGGGGTCGGGGGACGAAGAGATTCCTACTGTGCTCCCACTTTATATGCCACCAAGAAAATTGAATGCCATGCTAGTTAAGGAACCAAATGAGGGAATGTTTTCCATGTACACTTTGTTATTGTCAGAGGAATTTCCATTTGATGGTGAAGTGTTGGGGAAGATCCCCCAGCTAAAGATGTAAGATTATGAATTTAATGATCGGAGAAAATATCCCCAATTTGAACCAAGTAGATATCTGAAGTAGGTTCAGTACCCAAAACATGGAGTCACGAAGCTGGAGCTATAGAATTAGGCTTCAAGATTATAGAGAGAAGGCCTATTGAATATGCTGAATGTGCCACAATTCATTTGAAGCACATCCAATACAATTTGTGTGTGACAACTCATTGCACTGGTACATGATGAATGGATCACCTAGGGACAAGGATCCCTATAAAAAGAATCACAGTGTTGCCTCATCAGGGAAAAGACCATGTAGAAGAATTTGTGGGAAAAAATAAGGACAAAGAGATGCCATAAATGATGAAGGGAAAATTCAAACTAGTGAAGAATTGGTGGGGATATGATATCAATTCCATCAATGAACAAGGAGTGCGTTTTGTTGCACGCATCTTAGCAAGTAAGATAATGAGGAAGTGTAGGGCTAATGCAATGTCTGTAGTTGTAGTATCTTTGGTTGCACAGGGAAGCACAAGGGTCTAGTTTAATTGGGCTGCCCATCTGTGCAAGGAATTTTGACAAATTGCAGGGAAGCATAGGAAGAGGGGAAGATGTTCCACTATGCTTGACTGATAATCCCCATCATGCTAGTTTCGTGGAAAGAACCATAAGACTCATAGTTTTCTTTTGTCAAGGTGGATGTTTGTGAAGTAGCGAGGTATGCCTCCCTCTGGTTTACTAAGCAGGCAACACACGCAATAGACAATAATATTTTCTTTGTGGTGATTTCAATGGATCTAAACATGGTGGTGAGTCAGCATCCAAGGCTGTCACCTAGTTTATATAAGCAGTATTGTCACATTGCGGATTTCAAAGAGGAATTGCATAGAGCCTATGTGAAGGAAATGAAGGACCCAACTAGGACATGACACCCATTTCCCTACTTAGTAACCGAAAATGACTTGCTCGTAGTAATAGAACAATGGTAGGAAGAATGGAAGACTCAACCTAGTAGAGTAGTTGGAACAGAGAAGGGTACCTCGCAGGATGTAGGTACTTATGGAAAGGATGTAGAGATAGAAACTAAGGAAATAGAAAAGGAGCATGAGGAACCCATTAGTGACGTAGGATTATTAGTGGAGTCACATGTTATTGTCAAAAGGAGAGAAACAACAATTGTGATAGGCAAGAGGAAAAAGAAAAAAATAGATAAGTCCAAGGGCACATAAGCACTTGTCCTCACTGATGGGGATATTGACAAAATCATAGAAAAGGTCCAGGAGATCACAAGGGATATGTGGGACATAATTGACGATCTCTATAGAATGATCTTGGTAGAGGTAAAACAGGGCATCGTGGAGCTAAAGGCATTGCCACAAACAACAAAAAAACTAGAACAAATAACTTAGCCACTACAGGTAGAGCAAAGAATAAAATTGCAATTTGGTGTTAGAATTTTGTGGGTTCCAACTGGGGCACTATAGTTCTACACAACAGAGGAAAAATAATGAGCCAAAGCATGGAAAACCGTCAACATAAATATTTACATGCTATGCATTCAGGTGTTGCACAAATTCCATTAGAGTTTAACAACCGAGCTACAACAGTAGGAACAACAAACCTCAGTGTAGACGATTCCTGTGGAAAAGGAGAAAGTTGCACTGAAGAAGGAGTTGGAGCAATGTTGGCTTGAGGGGACCTGACCTAGGTTTAGCTTTAGGTAGCCAAACAAATCCCTACACTACTAGCCCTTTCGACATCATCCCACAGATCGCTGACTGAAGTCTCACCCAAAGTAGTATGGTGGGATGCTGGAACCAAGTTTTTGCATCCTTAAGATGGTTGTGATGTCAGTTTATTCCAACTATACCTGCCTTTGTGTAGGTTTCTTCGTGATCTGTTCCACCCTTCAATACCTTTGTGATCTATTACAATCAGCTTTCATGTAGTCCTAACCAGGTGCTAAAGTCCTTTCACGCTGTTAGGGTAGCGAACTACGCTATTTCCCAAACTAGGCTAAGTATCTTGCTTATCTTATTAACATATTTTAATTACCTTCGTGTGAACAAATATTCTAACTTGTGTTCACTTAACCAATATAATTATACACATTCATGCATCATATAAGCATTATAAGTGAAATTCATACCCAATATAACAGATGCATAAACTGGAAGTAAAGACACAGAAATGATAGAAAACTTCTCTTTATTAATACTTCCAGGTGATTACAGACTCGATTCGCCCTATGCACTTAGCTATAGGGGTCCACGCACTCAGCTGTAGACTACTAGGCCTCTGCACACTCAGCTACAGAGCCTCTACCTATGCTACAACCCAAAACTTAGACTTTTACTTAGAGCTATCTCTCATACATCATATGTTCTTCATGTTGTTTTTCCTTAGATGCCTTAACTACTTGGATCTTCGCTCTATTTATACAATTCCATGGTCCACAGACCATGGGTAGATCTTCTACAACTGACATTACATTATCAAAATAATGGCGGACAACCCTATGAGTCTTTAACAACTACGTGCTCCACACCCACAAAATGTAGAGTCTTTACATTGGAATTACAACATTGGACCAAAATCTGGGCTCTAAGCCCCAAAAATGCCCTTGGGGGATCCCGCGCCTAATAGGCCCCCAACACAAACATCGTGACTTGCCCTCGAGTCACTCTGCAGGTGCAGATATCTTAGTGCGAAGACCTCCCAACTCTATTTGGATCACTGCAAGTTCAACAACGCACTAGCGACTGCCTGCTGGACCTCCTCTACGCATTGTTCGGTGACCATTGCTGTTGAACTACTGCCCTGAATCCTCTCATGAGTTGCTTGCAGTTACGTGAGCTTTTCTTCAATGGAGGTTTTAATTGTATAAGCCTCATCGATCCATGGCTGTAGGCGCACTTTCAAGACCACTTCTTTGTGCCGAGTGGCATCCACCTGTTCCTTGAGCACCTTTGCCTGCTGCATCCATGCAAGCCTTTGTGTAAGGAAAACTGTCTACATAGTCCCTTTTACCTCATCATATTTCTGTTGCAGCTTACGTGCCTCAGTCTCTAGGTGCTCCACATTTGGGTCCTCCTGCAAGGTGGTTAGGACCTCAAATGACTATTCTAATAGCTTCATGTAGTCTGTCACTGCACTACCAACCATCGCCATTGCTATTGTGACCGTAGTGGTATGTTGTTCTTTGACCTTTGGCGAAGTTGAGGGCTGAGCCTTCAACTGCAGTTTTTTGTTCTATAGGTTCAGATCCATGTGAACACTGGCCATTTTTACTCTTGCGTCGTGCACTCTTGTGGCTAACTTATGGACGTGCGCCTCCACCGGTTCCTCTACTTGAATTGCCAACTCTAGGACCATTTGGTAGGCTTCCTCCACAACCTGCATTATTTGGTTGTTCTAATCCACTGCCTCATTGCGCTAAAAACTCAACTACTCAATGTTGATGTGCTCCTTGCTCATTTCTTGTAGAGCGTGACTCTCCCTAGCCCGAAGTTCTACGATGATTCCATCCTATAAGAGGTAGAGTGTCTCCCAAGGGAGTGTAGCGATGTTCAACCCTACCCCTTTCAAACTGCTCACCATGGGTCTGTCAGCTTCCTTTTTTGTAGTAAGTGCCCCATCTGGTAGAACTATCATATTGGTCACCCTAGCGTGCAACATTTCCTCGGCAGTTGAAGTGCCGAATGCGAGGATGGTGGAGACTGTGCCAGCCTGTGGAGTGCGCACCTACAACTCCTGTATTTTTTTGTGGAGAGCCCCCAATACCAACTGGAGTTGTTCCTCAAACTGCTGGAGGGCCTCCATGGTGACATCCCTCACCATTTCACCGATATCATGAAAATCCCCCTTAGTGAGGATAATTGGGTCAAACAAAGTCTTTGATGCCTTTGTCTTCTTGCGTGACAATATCTGCTCTAGTGGTCGCGGACGCTTGAGCTGGGTGGATGTTGTCTATGGGTCCATGGCACCTTGTTCTGTGTTTGTCTTTGGTTCGAGCGAAGGTGACTTCTATCATTTGCGCTCTTCTTCACTTGTTCTCTGTTGTTCTTCCACCTTCGCAGCATTGCGTGCTACCTGGGCCTTAGCCGTTGCTTCTTTCCTGTGCTTTTCCACTAGCTACGTCATCCAAAGTTTTGTCTCTTCCTTCTTGCATTGCGTAGCAGACTTCTTTGCTTCCACCGCAGAGTCAACTGTAGCGTGCCACTCTAGTGGCCAAGACTCAAGGACTGTGAATATCACATTGTCAGCCACCAAATACAATAAATCATGCCACGTCTTCATAGGGTCCTTCTGTGCCCTGATGAAGACCATGTGCAATTCTGCTTTGAACTCTACAAAGCTCTGTAAACTATTGTAGACTGTGGGCGATAACCGAGGCTTGCAATTGATCCCCATTTGGATGTTCATCTCCATTAGCAACCAAAATATCCTGCTTTCTCTGATTCGTTGTGCATCCTTGGTCGTCCACATTGAAGCGTACTTCACTACCTCTCAAAGGTTCGACGCGACCAAGGGGAACTAGTTATCTTTGGGTAGCTCCCATTCCACCAGTACGATCGACAACAGGAGTCAGGTGTAATGAAACATTTTTCCTTACTCATGTGCCTCATAGCAGTTCACAAGGAATTCACAACATAGATAGTTCGCCTAGTTGAACTAGACCCTTTTTGCGCATTACATCGCTAGTGCAATCACTAGCGTGGGCACCTCATCCCCGCAGCAGTTCCGCATCACCTTTCCTAGCAATATCTATGTCGTGAACTTGACTATAGGGTTGTTGATGCTGGAGATGCCATACTCTCGCTTCTTCTTCTCCAACTTAAACTTCTTTTGCATTGCCTCCGTGAGCGCCAACTCACCACCTTTTCCTTCTGAAATGTTTGTTGGATCCTCCCCTGGGCAAGGTAGTTGTGTAATATGGTGAATCAGATGGTTTGTGATGGGGATGGTATCCTCCAACCACAGGCACCCATCATGCACCAAGAAGAGCAGCTGCCTAATGACAGAACTGGTCACTGGGGCGTAGTGGTAATGTCGCACCCAGAGTAGGTTTAGCAACCTTGCTTTCTCGATACCTCTAAGCCATTTGCGTGGCTCCAATTCAATCATTCCATTCAATGCATCTATCTTTTGGTGCATTAGCTTCGCAGTCGCTAAATGCGGGAACTTCTCATGGTCTGTGAGGTCCCAATCTTCAAATTTAACCACGAGAACCCGTCCAAAGTGTGGTTCCTCAAAAATGATATCGTCAAGGAGCAACGAGGTTTTTAGAGAGCTCTTTCTCTCATTTATATCCTTTGGAACCTTGGCTTTACCCTTTCGTGGAGGAACAGATTCAGGTAACCCCGTCATAGGTTCCACACCCTAGGTTTCAACGTCCATTTCTACATCCTCCTCCTCCACCAGGATTTCTTCAAACTCCTCCTCCTCATCGGCCTCCAGATTAATGGCCTTCCCCTTTTCTTGCAATGTTAGCCTAGTCCTCAGTGGATTTCAGGGTGAGAGCGCATCGGTATCATGGCCTGCTTATCCTTCTTAGGTCTCAGTATTCGCGGTGATTTAGGGACCTCAATGATTATTTCGACGCTCTCTAGGGCTTCCACTTCCACAATTTCCTGCATGGCTTCCTCAGCTATCACTATTCCTGTGTCCGTGGCTTCATCGGATCTGACATAGTGCTATTCCATAATTCTTTTAGTGTCTCTGGTAATTGATCAAGCAACAAATTCACTTTCAGAGTCTTGAATAAGTCTCGGTTCATGAATACTTGAGTGCACAACAACTCAATTCTCAAGTTGCCAAGTGTTTTTCACTGGGCAGCCACTTGTAATTTATAGTGCCTTTTGAATTTGAATTCGACCGTTCCCCACACATTTGGTCCATTAATGCTAGATTGGTGGAAGATTTCCAAGAATCTAACCCATAAAGTTCACCTTAAATGCCTGCTTCTCGCTCCATTTGGCCTCAAACCAAGCATCAAACCATGAATAGTGACTTTAACGGTCACTTTTAGGCAGACCTGTGTGCAAGGACAACTGTCTTTGCACTATCACGGACACTATGACACTTCACTGCTTCGCACAGTCCTGACATCACGTAGCTCCCAGGCAGTGTAGTTTAGAGTCCTGCGCCTCCTTTCAGCTGCCTAGAGTGCTAAGACTGTGCTTCTTTCATATAGTCACATCGTTGGATCACCTGTGTATGGCATCAAGTGACTACCATTCACCTTTCCTAGGAAGGGTTCTCCATTTAACTTGACCTACTGTACCGCACCTCCATCAGTAATATCCTTAATAATATATGGCCCTAACTAGTGCATTCTCTTTCTGGGGAATTTATCAGACTTACTACCATACAAAAAAACCAGATCATTTAGCTTGAATGTGAGCAGCTTGATGTGTCAGTCGTGCCATGCGTTTTCATGCTACTTTTGGACCTGATGGTGAAATCCAACCAAAAATCATTCTTCTTCAAGCTCATCCAGCTGTGTGAGCCTCTCCTCCAGGGCTCCCCGATCCGTTATACCTATGAGCGCTACTATGCACAGACTAGGCATGATGTATTCCATAGGCATTACGACTTCCACTCCATAGACAAGCCTAAAAGGTGTATGTCCTGTCAGCTTCTTCCATGTCATTCGATAAGCCCATAACACTACAGGTATGTGTAGGTCCCAATCACTTCGCTGAGCATTGCATACCTTGGTCAACGCATATTCAAGCACTTTGTTGAATGCCTCAGCTATCTCGTTAGCCTGTGGGTGATAAGGTGTGCTCTTCTGATGATACACCTGAAATTCCTCTATTAGTGCGCTGATCGTATCATTCAGGAAGTGTGTATCACGATCGCTCATCAAGATCTTTGGACATCCAAATTGCGTCAGTACATGTTCAAATAGAAACTTTGTGGCAGTCGCGCCCATGCAATCCTTCACGGTTATTCTTCTACCTAACGATTCAAGTACTTCATCATAATGATAATATACCTCACGCCTGTTTTTCCTTGAGGTTTGATGGGTCCTACAAAATCTATGGCCCATTTTTCAAAAGGTTGCAATGCCATTTGGGGATTCAAAGGAATTTCATCCCTCTGTGATGGCCTCCCTGTTCTTTGACATGCATCACATGCCTTGCAGTATGCTTTTGAATCCCGATGAAGGGTTTGCCACCACAACCCTGCGCGGAGAATATTCTATGTAGTTGCTCTTCCTACATTATGTCCTCCCGTGATGCCTCCATAAGCGTCCGTGAGGATGCTACTTCATTCAAATTCAGGTACATACATTCGCAGTATTTCATCATTCCCCATCTTGTATAGATGCCCAACAATGATAGAGAAATCTGCTGCGCACACCACTAATTCCTTCTTTTGCTGGACAAAGTATCCTTTCGACATAGTTCCAGTTGTTATAAAGTGTATTATATCTTCAAAATGTTCAGGTAATCCTTCCTCCAAACTAGTAGGCTCCTCCCCTGTCTCAATGCGCAACAGGTGGTCTGGTCCTTCGTTCAATCGTTTAGGCTTCACAACAACTTCAAAATCGTATTATTGGAATAATAAAAGCCATCTGCAGATGCACCCCACAACACAGGCTTATTGACCAGGTACTTTAGTGTGGAATGATCTATATACATCTTAAAGTGGCCTCCTAACAAGTGTCAATACTTCTGGAGTGTATATACCATAGCTAGCCCTTCACACTCAGTGGTGGAATAATTCTTCTCTGCTTTGGATAATCTGTGACTTGCAAACATGATGGGGTGGTCCAAGCCTTCTTAACCATCTTGCGTCAGTACTGCCCCCAATGCTATACCCGATGCATCAACATGTACATGAAATTCTTTCTTCCAGTCCAAGAAGACTAGAATTAGCGCGGTAACAATCTTTTCTTTCAATATATCCAGGATTTTTTTGCAGTCATCATTCCAGCATAACGATAATCCTTCTTCAACAACTTTTCCATCGACAAGTGATCTGTGCATAGCCTCTGATAAACTTCTGGTAATATCTTATATGTCTCAGGGTAGCACAAAACTGTTTCACACTTTGGGGTCTACCATCAGCCCTTGTTTGCAAACCACGTGCCCTAATAGGTTTCCAAAAGGAATGAGAAACAGACACTTCTTGAGGTTGAGCGCGATTTGGTATCTTTGATAAGTATCCATAATTAAGCGCAAGCTCACTACATGGTACTTAACCAGCCCAGATACATTCCAGTCATCAAAATAGACCTCCAAGAAGTTATGAATATGTTCTTTAAATTTGGCAACAACCACACGTGAAAAGATTGCCCTCACATTCTTCAATCCAAACGGCTTGACAGTATATTGAAAGAAACCCCACTCAATCACGAAGGTTGTCTTTCTCTTATCCTCCTGCACGATTTTGATCTGGTGGTACCCTAAACCCATCAGTGAAAGAATATGCTTCCTGACCACCTACATTGTCGAACACTTCATCTGTGAACGTAGTTGGGAATGGATCATGCACACAAGCATCATTCAATTTTCTGAGATCCACACATATCCTTATCTCATCCTTCAATTTCTTTCCTTGCATCACATTGGGCTTAACCAATCGAACTCTTCCATAGGCTCAATGATGCCTACTATGAGCATTTTTTCTAGTTATACGTGAACCTTCTCCTTGTATTTCGGATTTAAGCGGTATGGCCTCTTCTTAACTGGCTTCGTGTCAGGTTTTAACATGATCTTCATAACTCCTAAATCTTCGATTATTCCTTTCAAATTCGTAAACTTGGTTGGGAATAAGTCCTGATATTCACGGAGTCACTTAGTGACCTTATCCACTGTCGCATCATCCAAATAGTCTCTGATCTTTACAAATTTGGATTCTGCCTCCATACCAATGTTCACCTACTTAGTTTTCATCGGCGTGGTTATATCAGGGTTCTCAATATGTGGTCCTTGAACCTCGTGGTGGCCTTATATTTCTGGAATGTTAGTATTCCATGGATCCTCATCCTCCTCTTTAGCAGTTACATTATAACATTCTAATGCGCGACTCAGCTGAGCTACCCATTCAGGCTAAATCAGGTCTAAAGGCTCCTATGGTATCCTAAAGATGGATGCTTTTACCTCTTGTAGCACTTCATCAATACTATCCCACCCAACCTCAAAACTAAAGGTCATCATGAATCCTTCACACAGGATATCCCATTCACCTTTCCCATGTTGGAGCTCTATTTGTATATACCAGTTCATTGGTATAACGTCTAGGGTATGAGAGAATAGGTCCACCCACTCAATTTTTGGCTTTTCTCCATAGGCCTGCATCCACATGGCCAGATGTGTGCGCAGATCATCCTATCCATCATACTTGTTTGTCAGTCGCATCTTAGGCTTCCCAAATCATACTCGCATCATTCTCCTACATTCGTGCCAATCATGAAAGCGTCCTTTGTGCATACCCCACCATCTTGTAGGCATAGCATGCGGTACCCAGTCCAAGCCCTGGAAGTGTTTCTTTTCCAGAACCTCCCTTTCAAATGCATCCAAGAAAGTATCTTCCTCATTTAGACCATCATAAGTAGGCAGATCTCTTACTTCTATCGACACACAATGCAACGACTGAGTCATCATATTACAATTCAACGTAGTTACTTCTTGTAACCGATTCTGCCATCGTTCCACTTCTTCATAAAAATCCGAAGTGCAAGAACTCTCACACTCCCATGTAATCCACCCATCCGTGGTGGGATTCACTTAGTCTTGGTATAACGTTGTTATCTTGTAAATGCAGTCCAGATCATTATCACTCTCGTAGTCACAGACTGGTTTTGTATAGCGCGGTCCTTCAGCATGATCCAGGGGTATAATTACACGCAATGATTTCTTCTCAAAGATCATATTCCACTTCTTTAGATCGATTACCCCGTTCATATCAGTAGCCCAGTCAATTCCCAGGAGCATGGGGTAGGGATTTTTGTCATCAACAATCTCTATCACTTCAAAATCTACTAGCGCACTTGCTCCCTCAATATCCACAATTATTCCCTGCAATCGCCCCATGAGTATGATTTCTACTGATTCACCATTCTCAGCTGAATTGGAGACCATTATAGTGCGAGTCTCCCCATTCACTCCTATGTCTGTTTTAGTAGAACATTCACATATGATCCCAAATCCAGAATGACTTGATCCATCTCGTATTCTTCAATCTACGCGGTTAGTCTCATTTCATGCCCTGTTCTTGTCTTATGTTTTCCGATCTTGTGGACTACGCACGATTCACCTAGCACAATCCCATCACATCTATTGATAAGTTCCTGTAAGCCTTTCTTAGCCTTACTGTCGCACAATAACTTCGTACAGGTTTCCAAGAAAGTTGTGAGCATAGAGGGGTCCATCTCCAGCTCAGGCTTATCTTTGCTTCCTGGAGTGGAGGCCTCAGTGAAGATCTTCTTATCTTCCATGAAGATTTCCTAAGTGCATTCAAAATCAAACTTAGCTTCCTTTGCTGGGGATTTGTGAACCCAGGTACTATCCTCTAGTTGTTTCCCCTTGTCATCTCCTGGTTGGAGCACTATATTTACGTTCGGATCTTCCTTGCATGGTTCAAACCTCATCATCTATAGGTTTTGAGTCAAGGGACGTGGTAGTGCTTCTTTGTCATACATCCTAGCTATCAGCGTAGCACAATCTTCTATTTCATGATCAAGAAATGTGCAATACTTACACGATGGGCACATTGGATTAGTGCAATCATGGGCATAGCATCCTGGTCCTCTGCAATTGTAGAAAATCAACTGTCTGCGACCTCTACCAAGTCCTCCTCCTCCTCCACCTTGTCCGTGCCCCTGAAATCCTGTCTGCGCCATCCCTGCATTCTAGTCAAGGGGCCACGTTTTGGCCTGAACCCTATAGGCGGGAGTTCTATCCATCATCAATTCATAGATTCTCTAGGTTTGCTCATCATGGTAGATCGACCTACAAAAGTTGTAGAACAACTGTTGAAGAGTTTGCTATACTTTTGTAACAGGTGGCATGTTTTTCGTCTATTTGATAGATAGTGTACGACAAAGAAAACACCACGCTAAGTCCTGCTTGAGCTTCCGGCCTTAGAGGCATCAATCCTCCTCTTGCAAGGTAATTTGTAAATACTGGGTAGTGGTCTTTGTCATGACCTTGACTCTTGCATTTCACACGCCACACTTCTTCGCATACCATTGGCTGAATCGTCCTATCTTGTTTTAAGATTTGCATGTCAAGGTAGAGGATCTTTAGCTGTGCATGGATCTACTGCACTCCTAGGTTAGGATCTTGCATCAGGGTCTCATGTAACCTCGTAGAAATCTCTAATGCCTTTGCCTGAGTTGTTATCTTTTGTTGCGACAACACACTCCTTAAATGTGGTAGTAGCGAAGCTGCAAACCACTCGCGATGTTGTCCATCTGTTAGATTCATATTGGCTTTTCAAATCGTACATTTTAGCCTCTGATCTAGCTCCCAAGGTGTCTCACCTAGTAGCATTGCGATCTCTTTGAATCCCACAATCGACTACGCTTCATAATTAAGCATGTTAAATTCTATATTTAACATTGTTTGGATGTTCGCAACTCTCGTATTCAGGTTATCATTGGAGTACTTAATATACCAGGTCAACGTGCGATCCTACAGGGCACTAACCAACATCGCTTTCTTTATATGGTCATTTTGTAACACCTTGCACTTCCCATACAACCCTTACAATGGACCAGAATTGGTTCGGATCCTCATTTCCCAAACCTTTGAACACATGTAACTTCACTGTGTTTGCCATACTGAATCGTTGTGGTGGTGGAGTTGGTACGGGTGAGGTTGGAGGTGATGGTGGTGAAGATGGAGGTGGTGTGGGAAAAGGTGGGATTCATAGAATTCTTTGTCTTATTAGATGAATAGCACTTCGCAGAGAGACCTTCGCGAGCTCTTCCTCATCCCCTCGTGGAGGTGAAATCAAGGGGCTATTTTCTAGACTCTTATTTCCTTCGTTTCTATAAACCTTTCCAGTTCGTAGCCCCGAACATCAAGGTAACTGCATAACCTGCTTTTCGTACAACAACATTTTAATCCAAATATTCAAATATTTTATGTACTTACCTCATGATCCTTTGAGAAAGATTTTCTATGCCTCACTATAGCTGACTGAGGTGTCTACCGCGAACTCAGTGACAAATCCTCCTATAATGCGATCAAGCCAATGATTGATGGTGTGCACTATCTTATCCTTTGATGCTTCCAACCTTCGCACTAGCTCTGGGGTACACTCAATAGGAACATCAAGTTTGCACCTTCCTTCACTATCTGCTAGCTTCGCAATCCACTCATATAGCACAGTAGGGAAGGATGTGAAAAATATTTTGTGGATCTTGGTATACAGGTAACTATCTAACCACTATTCTTTTGACAGTTGTAGGTTTCTGTTCTCCTACGCTGTGAACTCATGAATTCTTCTATCCAATCAGCCTTTTATTTCTTTCTTAGGTGGATTTCAATGATACAACATTGCACATATCTTATGTAGATTCCAGTCCCGGCAACGAAACCATTTTTTGGCTTGACGGAGCCTGACCCAGGTTCAGTCTTAGGTAGCCAAACAAATCCCTACACTACTAGCCCCTTCGACATTAGCCCGCAAAGCACAAACTGAAGTGTCACCCGAAGCAGTATGGGGGGATGTTGAAACCAAGTTTCTGCACCCTTGAGATGGTTGTGATGTCATTTTATTCCAACTATACCTACCTTCACGTAGGTTGCTTCGCACTCTATTCCACCCTTCAATACCTTCACGATCTGTTACAATCGGCTTTCGCACAGTCCTAACTAGGGGCTGAAGTCCTTTCGTGCTACTAGGGCAGCGAACTGCACTATTTCCCAAGCTAGGCTAAGTATCTTACTTATCTTATTGATGGATCTTAATTACCTTCATGTAAATAGATATTCTAACTTGTTTTCACTTAACCAATACAGTTATACACATGCACGCATCATATAAGCATTAGAAGTGAAATTCATATCCAATATAACAAATGCATAAACAGGAAAAAAAGACATAGAAATGATATAAAACTTCTCTTGATTAATACTTCTAGATGATTAAAGACTCAACTCGCCCAGTGCACTCAACTGCAAGGGTCTGCACACTCAGCTGCAAAGCCTCTACCTATGCTACAATCCAAAACTTAGACTTTTACTTAGAGCTATCTCTCATACATCATATCTTCTTCATGTTGTTTTTCCTTAGATGCCTTCACTACTTAGAGCTTCGTTCTATTTATACAATTCCATGTTCTGCGGACCATGGTAGATCTTCTACAACTGACATTACACTATCAAAATAAGGGCGAACAACCCTATGACTCTTTAACAAATATGCTCTTTGTGCCCACAAAATGCAAAGTCTTTACATTGGAATTACAACATTGGACCAAAATATGGGATCTTAGCCGCAAAACTGCCCTTTGGGGGATCCCATGCCCAACAAGTAGGTGGCAAAGAAAATAGACGATGCATGTCAATGACAACAGTAGTTGGAAAAATCCATTGAAGATACTTGCAGCATAGTCCCGGACGTGAAGGTCGGTGAGGAGGAACCACCATCAGATAAGGTTGTGAAGCTCACCCTTGCAAATGAGGAATTGAATAATACACTCTCAAAGATAAAATTCAAGTATGAAGTACATATATCAAATACGAAAATAAGGTTGCAGCCAGCCACACCACCAGAAGTGTGGGAGAAGAGGCAGAAAGACTTAAAGATAGTATGAAAGGCATCTCCAACACATTGGCAGACTGTGGGAAATTATTGGATGACATGATGTTGATTTGGACCTCACTACAGGAGGATCCAAACATCCAAAATATCGAGGAGGAATTATAGGTGAAGAAGAAGTAGCGCGATGAGATCTTGGCAACTGTAAATACCCTACTAGTTTTACAGAAGCTCGCCAGTATTACTGGAGGAAAGAACCTCCAAAAGAAGATAGATGATCTTCAAAGGAAGGAGAAAATTTTGCAAGCAAGGACTCTGCCGTGGTAGGATGATGTCCTGAAATGTTCTTAGGAAGTGGACAAAAGGTTCAAAGAGTTGAAGAAAAGGGAGGCAAAAATACTGCAGAAACTTGTTGGCCCAACCATAGAAGCATTGCTGGAGGAGGTGCACCAAGAGGAGAAACAAATGGCAGAGATAGTCCAATAGTTTTTATAGCTCCAAATCTCACTATTATGGTTTGTGATGCTGCACTCATGGCCTAGGGCAACCCCTCCTTCCAAACCTGGTCCAAAATCTAAAAAACGGTGTTTTATTCCCTGTACGTGACATTGCCCCGAGTTAAACGCGTGTATATGTGGGTCCATATATACCCAACCCGCGTATATGTATTAAAACAGTTAAAAAAATAGAAAACTCCTTATTTTCGGGTGGAGATCGTGGGTTTTACCTGTTGATCACCTGTTAGTGCTCATGGCCTCAACTATTCCCAACCAATTCCTAACTAAAAAACTACTTTGGAATTGGTATAAAAAGACATCAAAGGGAAGGCCTAAGGGAGGAGAGAAGAGAGAGAAAGGTCATTATACTGAGATTTTCCCCCTGACCAGGTCTGAAGACCCTTGTGCCTTTTGCACTTCCCCCATTTGTATAGGAAACCCTTATTTCCTTGTGACTTGATGTTCATCCCTTAGTTATGGCATCATGGAGTGAGTCTTGGAAGGAGATATGCTAGAGGCTTGAGGCGGGACGGATCCGGAAGGAGGCTGTGCTTGGAGCCTGCAAAGGTTGCTCAGGTGATATTACTCTTTTTGTACTTTCTATTTGTCTATAATAAAGAAACACGTCTTGATTCCCGATAAGCTTCTTCTTTATGTTTATGATGTTCATGTTTGAATTTCATGTATGAATGGATGTTTAAAAGTTTATAACTAACTTCCTTCTTGTATAACATAAAGATGATTTTTGTATAAATCTTTGTCCATATACTGCTGCATTCTTTGGAATTGTTGGTTTTGCAGGGCAAAGGAGAGAAAGGGACGTGAAGAAGGGTTTGGACCCTTCAGGAACTACTCAAACGTAGGACCTGAGGTACGTCCTTCTTACTTTAGGATTAGCTTTTACTAGCATAATGGCTGTGTGTATGCATGTTTCTTTGTTTAGACAACTTTCAATCTGCTAGGGTTCCACCCAAAAGCCCTAGGGGATAAAATCCCTCAACAGAATTGGCGACTCCACTGGGGACAACACTCTTGTTGTTCCTAGTTTGGGTGTTTGTCAAGCCTATCAGGGCTCAGTTGCTTGCTAGTTTATTGTTACTGTCTGGTCTATTCTTGACTTCTGAGTTGTACCAGTTTCTTGAGTTTGTTTTTTATTTTTCTTGAAATATGATATATACGTTGTTTTATTTAGTTATAGAAGCATATAAACGCTTATTGTTTGAAGTAAAACCCCGTATACGCAGGTTTCCTCAGAAATAGTCGCATATACACGCAGTCTACACTAAGTACAGTCACGTATATCTTGCAACTTTCAGGATTTATAAATTTTTGTGTCTCTGAAGTTTGTCTGGTGCTTTCAGTCAGTTTGAAACAGTCATTTTTGTCAGTATCAATTATTTGTGTTACAACAAGCATCCTTACTCCGATTTCTCTCTAATTATAAGGAGTTTTGGTCTTGTTTTGTGTTTGCAAGTGTCATCATATTTTTGCTAAAAACACGCAAGATTTCTTGATTGGAATCTTGGCTGCTCTGATTTATCAGAGCAGAAAGATTGTTATCAATCTTTGTGTTCGACTTTGCTTTTTGGTGACTTTTTGTTTGCTTAACGAAATCGATTTTTATGACCATCTACTTCTTTGTTTCATCAAAGTTGTCATTTGATACTTTCTTGAAATTGTCTTTTTGATCTTTTTTGGTCTTTTGTTACCAAAGCTTTCCTTGCTGCTTTCGATTGTCAAAAGGCCTTTTCAAACACATTTGTTTTTTTTGAGTTTTCATTCTTTGTGGGGTGTCAACTTGCAAAAAGTGTTTCTTGCTTGTTGTTTCAATCGCAAAGTGTCAGTTTTTGTTGAGAGCATTTTCAAAAAGACTTTTTTGTTGCTACTTTGAAGCAAACTTTTTGAAAACTTTTTGTTTTGCTTTCTTGAACTTGCTTTTCATTTATTTTCCTTTTGGTGAGTGAAAGTGCTTTATGTTATCTTGAGTTTGGCTTTTAGTATTTAGACGAAATGAATTGTAGCATCTCATATTCCATCTAAATATTGTAAGTGGCAAAAGAAAATTTGATAAACAAAGCAACTTTCATTTCTTGTTTTTAGAGTAGTTTCCAATCTTGCATCAAGCATTTAGTGTTGCATTAGGATATATTTGCATCTCTTTAGGCATAAAATAGTTTTGTTAACTTTTGGGTGTGAAGTGTGAATGAAAAGAAAAGAAAAGAAAAGTTTGTTTCATTAGAAGTTTCCTTTCGAACCCTGTAGAAATTACTCTTCATCGAAATACAATGACAAAGTGCATATGCATATAGTTAGGTTTTATTAATTTCTTTTATGTCAAAAAAACACCACTAGTTTCACTTCCATCATCCTTTGACTTAAAGAACATCCCTTAAAATCAAGCGCTAATTAAAATCAACTAGAACTTTTTTTTTAAGTTAAATACACAAACAAGTTTTGGGATTTTAGGGCCTTGGATTAGGTGAGTGGAGAGTTAACTCTCCAAGGCCATATTAAACGTCAAAACATAGGAGTCTGATTAACGAGAGAAAATCCAATAGCATTATGAACACCAGGAAAGCTCTGGATCTGAGAGTTAAGCACGAGGGTCTGTGAAGATAGGGAAGAGAGATACCCCCTCTCCTACTTGTTCGAACTTACCTCACGACTGTTCCGCCTGGCTTCTGCAATGAGTTGGTATCCATAGTTGCCACTCCTAGGGAACTACATATGTGGCTGCGGAGGGGAATCCCGTGGCACCTGAGGTCGACGTTGTATCACTCTCAACAGCACTACTGGAGGGCACCCTTGTGAAGCTTGGGGGCTTGCACCAGCACAGACTGTTGTTAGGAGGTCAGCGTAACTTCCTCTGATACCTTTGATGATAGGCTTGGGTCCTCATCATCCCAGACTATCTTCGGAAGGCCCTTTATTTTCCACTTTCTCGTATTTTGGTGTCCGGTCCTAATCACCCGGAGCAGAAATAATTGGAAGTTGTTTGACTGGTTGTATCTTTAGGGACTTTATAGTGGGTGCTCTATTCTCTTAGTTGGCCTACCTTGAAATTTTTTGAGTCTTTAGCTAGATTTTAAACAAAGAATTCAAGGTGGCTGACCGATCTCCTAGACGGTCTCGAAGACTTTGTGGTCTCTCACCACCGAGTTTAGAGCCTTCTCCGAGAAGGCGCAGAGGTAATAATACCGGTGGGTTTCATCCCATTTCAATTGACACATTGGGGATTGATCCTCCCCTCAGGGGAAACAATATTGAAGCAAGGCCTGGTACTTCCGTGGAACAAGAGAGGAACACTCCAGTTCTTTCTCAAGTTCGCTTACAAGCGGAGGATAATATTGAGGTAGAAGAACTTTCAGAGTCGTTAGCGGCTCCGAATTCTCCCGTACCATCCAGTCATCCACACGTATTGCAATACGTTGGGACTCCAACGCATAGATCGTCAAGTCCAGGTTACGCTACATGTTTACCTTCGATGACCACTACTGGAAGCATGGCTTCTACAAGTGCTGCGACTGTACAGACTCCTATATCTGTACAAGGGGGTGGAACTATTTCCATCACCTCCGTCTCTTTATTCGGATCCTTTGCTAGCACGTCTTTTGTTGGGTCTACTTCCATTCCGTCCACGAGTAGAAATTCCGAAACAAATGCTTTTGGTTCTAGGTACTTCCCATTTGGCGCCCATTCACAGGGCATTCCTTCAGCTCCATTCGGGGCTGCCACGTCCATGATGAGTGGGTCAGCTTCGTTCCAAGGTTTTCCATTCAGAAGTGGTCATATACCACATTCCAACCATACGATAGGATCTATGCCTTTTTCTTCGATAGGACAAAGTAATAATCCTTTCCAAGGTTGGAATAACCCTGGCCTTAGTAGTGCCGGAACTGGGAATCCATTCTTCGGCCAATATGGAAATAGGCCGTATACCACAGTTAGTTCGTTCCAAAGTATTCCTCCCCTAGCTTCAGCTTGGAATCCATATCAGGGGTTGTCAACTCCTTACAATCCTTTGGGAGGAAAATTTTCTGGGTATTGTGGATATATGGCCCGAGTTGGTCACAAGGCCTGCCTTTTGGCTTAGCGGGTTCTACTGGTTACTTCGGGTAGCCTGGTGCCTTCCAAAATCCAGGTCAATCTCTTCAGAGCTTCGGGAGTGCCGCCCAGTTAGGGTGGAATCCCCAAGCTTCGCCTAGACTTCCGTTTCTGGCAATGTTAAACTTGCCAGACCTCACTAAGTTAACTAACGACCCAATCAATTATAATCCAGCCTGGCCTCCGGTCCCAACTAAACTCCCTTCGGATATTCCAAAATTCGAAGGAAAGAGTGGTGAGGATCTAGGCGACCACGTAACCACGTTCCACTTATGGTGCTCATCGAACTCCCTAATCAACGACTCGGTTAGGTTGAGATTATTTCAACCCACCTTGACTGGTAACACGGCTAAGTGGTATATAGAGTTGCCTAGGGGAAACTTTACATCATTCGCCGACTTAGCCAATATTTTCTTGAACCATTTTCAATTGCTCGTCCGGTATGATGTCGGAACCGAACTACTGGCTACTTTTCGTTAGGATAGGGCAACTCACGTTTCTGATCACATGCATGAATGGAGACAGAGAAAGAGGCTCATTAAAGCTGAAATCCCTCCAGAGTACCGTCTCGAGTGGTTCTTGAAGTCTTTGATACCTGAGATCTCCAAGGATGTCTCCTGTCAGGGGTCTATTCTGAGGAGCAAGCCATTTTTAGGGCCCAACAATTAGAATTGATCTACTCTCAGTTTGGGATCCTACAAAAGTACTTGCCAGATGCTCCTAGGTCTAAGGTTGATGTAGCTAAGACGAAGCCAGGTCCCCACGCGGATGGTATTGTTGGGTCAGTAGATACAAATATGGTGAACTTGTTGAATCAATTGTAGCAGTTGTCTTTACAAACTGCTTCTAACAACTAAGTCACATCATCTAACCCTTCCGCTTCCCAAACTTCTTCGATTAATGCCGTCCAATCTGATAACCCCAAAGGAAGTCAAAATTCCAATGGGAAAAATAAAGGACAGGGTAAGAAAAAGAACTAGGATGGGAAGCCTAATGCAAACAAATCCGGCAATAATGCTGGTGGAGGTAGAAATGAGTCGAAAAGGAAAGTTAAGTTTCCATGCAAGTTATGCGGTGGAGACCATTTAACTCATCTTTGCCCCAAGATTGAAGATGCTCAGCGCTTGTTAGGGCAGCAAGGGACTTCTAGTTCCCAAGCTGTGTTAACTAACCCTTTTCCCCAAGGGCAGCAACTTCTTGCTGGCACGCGTTCAAACCCTAGAACCTCCGCAAGGGGCAACCAGGAAGGGGAAAAATCATCGAATGTTTTCATGGTGGGTTCTAACGTCCATGTGGCTACTCGGTCACGTGATTATGGTGAAGCAAAAACTTCCAAAGATAAGGCTGTTACCGGAAGTATTGACCTTCATATCGAGCGACCCCCTGTCGAGACTATACCACGGATACCGAAAGGTTCTGCTAAATGCGCGACGATTAATCCTAATGCTAGGGCCACCCAGAATTACTCCATTGTGGAGGATCTGGCTCAGATTCTGTGCACCATGTCCGCTTTAAAGGTTCTCCAGTTGTGCCTGGCTCAGAGAAGTGATTTACTTTCTGCAATTGGGGCAGTCAATCCAACTAATTCTTTAGTGCTCACTTTCGACATGTTAAATGTCAAAAAGTGACTCCCTCATCACATGGCTTTTGAAATAAAGTCTACATACCGGAAAATTAACATTTTTCAAACCATTATTGATGAAGGGGCTTCCACATGCGTCATGTCAATGTCATGTTGGAAGGCTATTGGATCGTCTTCGACCGTTCCTTCACCTACCGTCTTGACTGCATTCGATGGCCATTCTCATAAGCCGCATGGGATTATCCCGTCCTTTCCTATATGTGTTGGGGGGAAGGTCATTAATATTGAAGTAGAAGTCGTAGATGCTAACCTAGATTATAATATCCTCCTAGGAAGGAACTGGGTATATGAAATGGACGTCGTTGTTTCGACTCTGTTTCATGTAATTTGCTTTCCTCATGAGGGGAAAATCGTAAAGGTGGATCAATTGGATTATTGTCCAGTTGATCCTCAAGCAACCTCTTACTCTACTGTTCCTTTAGTGGATAACCCTCGTTCGCCTACTGAGAATCTAGGAGTAGGGATGTATTCCTCGTTGATGGGTACTTTTGAGTTTCCCTCTCCTATCGCTAAAATCAATGCCATTTTGTCATCTAGGGAGATTTCTCAAGATGGGTTCTTTCGAACTCATTATTTTTTAGACCTTTGGACCTTTCCTTCACCTACGAACACATTAGTTGATGGACAAGAGAATGGAATGTCATTTCCTATATCTGCAGTTGAGCTTAGATATCAGTCTATCGTGAACTCTGCAGATGATCATTCTACTCCTTTTTCCGAAGAGGAGTTAGATGGCGATGTGGCCCCTGCTTGGAGCCTTGATTCTACCTCTGCTTTGGACTGCTTAGATTCAGTTTTACCATCGGAAGAAGCAATTCTTGAAGCAATGATGGGTATAGATCGACCTTGGGAAGATTTACACCATCGTTCATACTTTCTTACTCCATTGCAGGAGGTGGAGTCTAGATTCTCCAAGCTTTGTTCTAGTGATGTTTGTACGGTGTCAAACCCTTTGGCTCCAGCACATGTTTCTGCCGAAGGTAATATGTCGGTCATTTTAGAAACAACACCTATAAACATCTCTAGGGACCCTAACACAATCGAGAATCTCTTCATCGGAATTGAGTGTTCCCCTGAAGAAATTCAAATTTACACCGACCTGTTTAAAGAATTTCTGGATGTATTTGCTTGGTCTTATGAGGAAATGCCTGCCATTGACCCATCTATAGTTCAACATGAGATCAAGACGTACGAAAACGCCAAACAGTCCATCAGAGGCTTCAGCCGGTCAACCCTAGGAAAGTAGCAGCTATCAAAGCAGAAGTGGAGAAGCTGCTAAAGGCGGGTTTCATATACCTTGTTCCTCTTACTGATTGGGTTTATAATCCAGTCCCTGTAGATAAAAATCAAGGAACAATCTGAGTGTGCATCGATTTTAGGGACCTAAACAAGGCTTGTCCTAAGGACAATTACCCCACGCCATTTATTGATCAGATTATCGACGAGTGTGCGGGTAATGAGATTTTTTCCTTCATGGATGGATTCTCTGGTTATAATCAAATTTCTATCCGTCCTGAAGACCAACATAAGACAGACTTTATATGCCCCTGGGGTACCTTTGCATATAGAAAGATGCCTTTTGGTCTTAAAAATGCTAGAGCTACCTTTCAGCGGGCCATGTCATATGCTTTCCATGACATAAAGCATGTAATCAAAGCGTACTTAGATGATCTCGATGCTCGTTCTCGAAAGAGAACTGATCACCCTAGCTACCTTCGAATGGTTTTCTAACGATATCGTTTTTATAAAATCCGGTTGAATCCCAACAAGTGAGTTTTCGCGGTTACGTCTGGTCAGTTGTTAGGGTTCATTGTGTCAAATGAAGGGATTCGGGTTGATCCCTTCAAGGTTGAGGCAATAGTTCGGTTGCCTCCCCCGTCCTCAATTCATCAACTTCAAAGTCTTCAAGGGAAGGCTAATTTCTTAAGGTGGTTTATAACGAACTATGCCGAGATCACTAAAGGGTTCATGCGGTTGTTACGGAAAGGAGTTTCATTTGTATGGGACAACTTTGCGCAATGATCATTTGATGCTTTGAAAAAAGCACTAGTCTCTACCCCGCTTTTGAGTCCACCGGATTATGGCAGAGACTTCCTTTTATATCTCGCAGTAGCAGAATCAACCATTGGTATGGTTTTGGTTCAGGAGGATGATGCTCTCACTGAGCACGTGATTTATTATTTGAGCCGAGGCTTAATAGGCCCTGAACTTCGCTATTCTCTGGTTGAGAAGTTGGCCTTGGCAGTTGTCCATGCTGTCCAGCGGCTCCATCATTACATCTTGCTACGCAAAATTTTTGTCTTAGCAGCAGTCGATCCATTTCAATTTGTCCTTAGTAGGCGAGTGATTGGGGGAAAATATAATAGATGGATAGTCATCTTGCAAGAATTCGATCTCGAATTCTTGTTAGCCAAGTCTAAGAAATCCATGGTTTTCGCTGAGCTAATTTCTGAGCTACCTTGTGGAGAGGATACTGTTTATGAGGAAAGTTTTCCCGATGAACATTTATTCCTCATCTCTTCACTCGACCCTTGTTACGGAGATATCATTGTCTATCTCCAGACTTCGAAGTTTCCCTCTACTTTCTCTAAGGATGAACGTCGAAAATTATGTCACTTGGCTAAAAATTATGTTATCATTGGTGATACCTTATACCGTCAAGGGGTTGATTCAATCCTTCAGTACTGTTTAACCTTAGAGGAAGCAGAGTTAGTGCTAAATGACTACCACAGTGGAGCTTGTGGTGGTCATCTATCGGGGCTTTCTACAGCCCAGCGCATCTTACGTGCCGACTATTTTTGGCCTTCACTCTTTAAATACTGTGTGGAAGCGGTCAAACGCTGTCACCCTTGTCAAATATTTACTCACAAGATGTGTGCTCATCCAGCTCCTCTTTTTCCCGCCGTCACCTTCGGTCCTTTTACTAAGTGGGGTATTGATTTTACAACTTGTAATTTGCCTTCAGCGGCGAATCACAGGTACATTATTGTGGTTGTAGACTACTTTACGAAGTGGTACGAGGCCATGCCCACTTATAAAAAAGATAGTGACATGACAACATTGTTCCTTTTCAATCAGGTTATCTCAAGATTCGGTATCCTGAGAGAGATTGTCACTGATCATGATAGTCATTTCCAGAATCAACTGATGTCTAAATTGGCTCTCAAATTAGGTTTCCGGCAAGAGCATTTGTCTCCTTATTATCCTCAGGCCAATGGACAGGTCGATGCAGTCAATAAAACTCTTAAGACAATCCTCCAACGGAAAATCAACAAAAATCGGTCCAATTGGCACGTTATGTTGTATTCAGCTCTTTGGGCATACCGGACCTCCGTGAAGACTGCTACTGGTTTTACACCTTTTCATTTGGTTTATGGGATGGAATCTATTGAAATTCCATCTCTTAAGTTAGCAGTAGAGCTCCTTCCAGAGACTTCGAGTCTCAAAGAGCGCCTCCTTCACTTTGAACATCTCGATGAGCAACGTCGAGATGCCGCCACGATGAATGAGGCTCATAAGAAAAGGGTTAAATTGCAGTATGATAAATCTGTCCGTCCTCGAGTCTTTTCTGAGGGTGACCTTGTCTTGTTCTATGACCAAGATAAAGACACCTTGGGGGTAGGCAAGTTTAAGCCTATGTGGTACGGTCCTTTCATTATTAAACGAGTTTTAGAAAAAGGTCGTATGAGTTAATCGATTTTGAGGGAAACAAGCTGGCAGAGCCCCGAAACGGGCTCTACCTAAAGAAGTACTTTTCTTAAGTAGGAGTTAGGCAATGGCTTCTTTGTATATTATTTATATTTGTACATATATCATCGAGAGTTTTTTTATATCAACACTTTTTGGTCTGCTGTGGCAGGTGTTAATGGATGATTTGGTTTATTTTGGGTTCGCCGATGGTGCTAGTCCGCACACTCAGAATCTCGCTTCCACAGCTTGGGTACTCTATTATCCAACTAGTCAATTGATGGTATCAAGAGGCATATGCATTGGTCCCACTTCAAATAATATGGCTGAGTATACTGCCGTTATTAATTTACTATCCGAGGCAATCTCTCATGAGATCGACTCGTTGGTAGTTTATCTGGATTCTCAATTGATAGTGTCACAATTAAACAACATTTATCGGGTAAGGGATCCATGTTTATATCACCAGTATTTAAGGGTGAGGTTGTTGCAAAGATCATTTGCTTATATTAATTATTTTCACATTCCAAGATCTCATAATTGGTTAGCTGATTCTATCTCTAATCAAGCATTAGACTGGCATATCAATGATTCATCACAATAAAATCAAGCATAAAAAAGTCAAACTGTATATATATATCATCATAAAGCATCTTGAGTGTACATATGTTGTCCAAAAATATACAAAATTGGGACTCAAATGCCCATAATCATGTCCGGCGTATCTAATGCCCCGGCTCAGGATGAGTGGCCAAGTAGGTAACTATCGCATTAGCCACACGCCAAAAAGTGTGAACCCAGTCAGGTGGCATGCCAACCACATGACGCTGCATATCCTCAAGAAGATCCTCTATCACAGCCATCGGTACTCGACAGCTCAGTCTCGTCAAGTGTCGGTGGACGTTGTTTAGAGTTCGTTCTGTCTCAGCAGCCGCCTCTTCGGCTCCTCGGCCGTGCCGTCCATGCCGTGGGAACCCATCTGGTCATACCGGCCCAATATTTGGAACATGATCATTATATTAGTCATTTGAATCCCATCAAAATATTTTTCAAAATGCATCATTATATTTGAAAAATCCAAAAGATCATAAAATCAAAAGATTCTTACCAATCTCGCCCCATGTTGCGTTCAGCGGTACTGCTAGGTCAGGATCTCCTCGGAAATCCAGCCCAGCATAGGGGTAGTCATCCACGACGATGATCTGCTGATCCCACCAGGCGAAGAAGTCATCGTCGAAAGCAGTCCTTGGGACCTCCCCACCCCCCAGACGTTTCATTAGATCAGCCCACTGGCCCATGCGTGGATCGCGTGGGGTGCTGATAGAAACTGCTACGCTAGGGCGGAGTGCGGGAACCCTCTTGAAAAAGAAAGTACACAAGATAGTCTCGTACCCAAAGTTCTTGGTCTGTCCCCTCTTGATAGAAGTGAGCTGACTCTTCATGTTGGCCAGAAGAGGAGTACACTAGTCGAACACAGTAGTGAGACAATCAACTGCCACGCTCATGGTTAGTCATGATGCCTGATGTAGAGAGGGCGATATGTTCACTCGAGCTATGGTGAACAGGATTATCCTCAGAGATAAACTCACCACATGTGTGATAGAAATCTAGCTCCCAACCTTCTTGGGATGTCCCGGGCAATATATCTATACGTAGTCCTCTATGGTGAGACTGCTCCTCGTCCTGCCCCAAGAATGTACTACCTCTCCCCTTCGGGAAAGGCCCGTGATGAAATAGATATCCTCCACTTCTACCCTGAGTGGAATTTGATCAATCATGAAGGCTTCCTCCTCGACGTCCCAATAATCAATGAGCATCTCAAGTAGACGTACATTGGATTTCATGTTCGGCAGTTTGAAGAATTTAAGCAAACCGCATCCCCATAAGGCATCCAAGGTTTGAGGATCATTCATGACTTCATTATCCACCGTTGCGTGCTCTCTTTCACACCAAGTGACCGGCATTCTAAGAAAAAATTGATTTGCAACCGTTAGTTTTTGTTTAAAATTGGTTCACGACATATACACGGGTTCTTGTGCATACAGTTGCATATAGGGCCCGCGTGTACGCAGGTTTCATATTACCAACCCGCGTATACGCCGCGGTGAAATTTTGGACAAAAATTCAACGGTGAAACATCAATTAAAAATCTTAAAACTAGTCACAATCAATTGCAAGCTAAGTATAAGAGTTACCTAGAGGTTTTTGAAGAATTTGAACGGTTGAATTTGGTATACGGGAAGTTTGCTCCTTTTGCTCCAAATCTTTGCTCTCCAACTCAAATGGTAAAAATGGTGAGTCCAAAATCCCTTTTATAAGTTTTGAAAATACTTTTTTTTTTCAAAATTTTATTTTGTTTGGCCTCATGTGACTTTTAACTTGGGAGCTTAGAATGTCGAGAATGGTTTGCTTTTTATGACGTTTTGGACGTTTTTTCGATAATTTCGAGACGGTTCCATGACTGCTGACCCGTCATGGCAGGTATCATTTTCTCACTGGCATATAGGTTAGTGACACCATTTTTCCGTTGCATTATGCATACTAGCCTTCATTCGCCGATATATCTGCCATAGGGTCGACCCCATCGTGTTATGGTTCGTAAGCCATCTTCACTCACCGATTTTTGAGATCATGACACGATGGTAGAGCCATCCTTTACATGGGCATCGTAGTTAGCACCTCACTAACATTTTTTGCCCATGCTGCTCCAATTTGAGTAGGCTTGGGAGTCCTGTGTAGTCCCGCCATGACTTATGCATTGAAGAGTCATTCCTCTTAGCTTCTTCGCTTCGTTCTGGCCTTATACCCTAGAGGCTCCTTTGTGTTGAGTTGTACTATTGCATTGCATGTTGACCACTTGCACCTTTTGGCCGACTCTCCTTTGTGTTGAGTTGTACTATTGCATTGCATGTTGACCAATTGCACCTTTTGGCCTAGAGCCGGCTTCACTTGGACTCGTATTTAAGCCAACTTTTGACCATGACGACTGCAAAATCAACCTTGCACACCTTTGACTTCTGCAACTTGACACACCTTAACCCGTGGAAGGAATGTACCTTTGAGTGTCACTGACCAGTTTTCACCTCCCTGCATTGAGCATAGGAATGTTCCATTCCCAGGAACTAGATCATCTGTTTCACCGACACTCGTTCTTTCCACTATACTATAGAATTCTTTTATTCTTTTTCAAGCTTAACAAAAAAAGACAAAAAAAATTAAATATTCCAAAAAGAGCGGGAACGGGACAATATTTCCATTTATTGTTGGTAGCTAGAGTCAGTGATGTTGCCCTTGAACAAATCACTCAAAACAAAGTCTCCTCCGTTTGGGCGGGATTTAGTTTGACTTAGGTATGCCTTAACCTTGTTATTGAGTCAGTTCTCCCCCAATTGGTTATCTCTTCCAATCATATGGAGGGTTCGCTCGTGCCTCCTACATGACGAACTTATACAGATTCATCATATGCTGCCACATAGTCACATTGAGTCGTGCTTTTGTGTTAGGCCCCTATACTACTAGTGTAACCCCTTATTGTTATTAGTACAACCCCCTTATTATATTGATGTACCCATGTAGTGCCCATATTGTCACTATTGTGCCCCATAGAAGCCCACCATTTTTATTATTGTTCCCTTACATATATTTATTGTTATGTCGGCTCCGATTAACATTATGACCCTTGACTCCTATATATTAGAAGGAGGTATTTTCATTTGTATTATCCAAGGAATTGTTCATTTATGTAATGTAAAGGAGGTTGCCCCCTCGAAGAGGCTGAATTCTAAGTCGTTGATCTATCTTTTATATCTTTTCTTGAGCTGGTTTCATAACATTTTGTTCAAGGGAAGTTAGCCTCAGTCGGCCTCTCTGTGGTGTCTCTTGACTCATTTTTCAGTCGGCCATCCCTGGTTTTTAGTATCATGTCTATTATCACATCAGCTATATTGGTCCTTTACTCGTGCTGGTTTGAGAAGGTCTCCATTAACTTCTTGTTGGTGGGTCTTGTCGTTATCGACGATGACATCTTGATCTGAGGACAGGCTTAGAGCTGCACCTTGGCCCTATTTTCATTATTGATAGGTTACCTTGTGCTTAGCATCGATCAGTATCATGGGTCTTTGACTGAGTGGTTTCCCTTGTGTTCGACGTCATCTTACATTATCGCACATTGGGATTTGTGCAGTACCTTGGTTTCCATTTGACCCTATTGGTGGATACCTCGCCTCTGTGTCAGCTTTCATTATTGGTTGGTTTAGAGGGTTTCTGTCATGTGCTAGCCACATCTTGTGTATGCCGGAAACGTATTTCGGTTGGGTTACTACATCTCTTTCGTCTGATTCCTTCCACATTATTGGCCTACGGGTTACACTCACGCTAGATTGATGAAGGATGCCTTAATGCCTTCCTTCTAGCGGATCTTTCCCTATCAACTCTGACTCATTGCTTTGGGGCAAAGATCTAGAGTCCATTTGGCAGTACCTTGGGGTTTGCAGTCATTAGTGGCAGATCCTTTGCTATCAACAGTGGGAAACCATCATTGTCTCCTGATCGATAGATTCTTACAGGTGTTCGACTCCTGCTCATCTATTCGCACTTTTTGGATTGTACTGGGTACCTTGATGCTCATTATCATTATCGGTGAGTAGTCTCACATTTGTTAACAGTATACATCAATGACCGGTAATCAAACAATTTTTCACATGGTCGACTTCAGATCATTTATTCCCATGGTGTAGAAATGTACCACGGCGGTCGGTGAAGACCTCAGGTTGTATTAACATTCATTGGTTCACTTGACAGTTGCTCCTGTTGCTTCTAGTTGATACCACTCCACTTTATATGTTGCAGTCAGTCATGGCGACATTATATATGCTGGCACCTGAGTTTGCATTGTAGTACCATCCTTTTCCATCATGTTCAGTTGGTACCTTTTGGGATCAGTCTTTGATATCAGTGATCCGTTGCATTTTTCAACATCATTGACAGTCTTATATGTGATATTTAGACATGTACTTGTTCAATCATGATCAAATGATCCATTATGTATTTTCCAATCATTTATACTTGTATACTTAATGGATCCACTTGTACTTGATATGCGGACATGCTTTTCTTTCTTTGAGCATGGGTATGCCTGCTTCAGACAGTGTTTCTTTCTGATCTCCTTTTGTGGCTTGGCAGTTTGAATTCTGGTGAATTCCTCCTCAGTTTTTGACAGATTTCCTTTCCATGTACTTGCTTAATACATTTCAGCCATCATGTACCCCTTCTGACCTCATGTATTAAGGGGCATCTGTTATAGCTCCAAATCTCACTATTATGGTTTGTGATGCTGCACTCATGGCCTAGGGCAACCCCTCCTTCCAGATCTAGTCCAAAATTTAAAAAATAGTGTTTTATCCCTTATACGCGACATTTCCCTGCGTTAAATGCGTGTATACGTGGGTAGGCATATACCCAACCCGCGTATATGTATTAAAACACTTAAAAAAATATAAAACTCCTTAATTTCGGGTGGAGATCGTGGGTTTTACCTGCTGATCACCTGTTAGTGCCCGTGGCCCAACTGTTCCCAGCCAACTCCCAACTAAAAAACTAATTTGGGAGAGGTATAAAAAGACCTCAAAGGGAAGGCCTAAGGGAGGAGAGAAGAGAGAGAAAGGTTATTATACTGAGATTTTTCCCCTGACCAGGT
>APFE031361706.1:100524-118877 GCA_000404065.3 Pinus taeda | reverse complement strand
GTGATATTACTCCTTTTGTACTTTCTATTTGTCTATAATAAAGAAACACGTCTTGATTCCCGATATGCTTCTTCTTTTATGTTTATGATGTTCATGTTTGAATTTCATGCATGAATGGTTGTTTAAAGTTCATAACTAACTTCCTTATTTTATAACATAAAGATGATTTTTGCATAAATCTTTGTCCATATACTGCTGCATTCTTTGGAATTGTTGGTTTTGCAGGGCAAAGGAGTGAAAGGGACGTGAAGAAGGGTTTGGACCCTTGAGGAACTACTCAAACGTAGGACCTGAGGTACGTCCTTCTTACTTTAGAATTAGCTTTTACTAGCATAATGGCTATGTGTATGCATGTTTCTTTGTTTAGACAACTTTCAGTCTGCTAGGGTTCCACCCAAAATCCCTAGGGGATAAAATCCCTCAACAATAATATAATGTATTCAACAACGAAATTACAACAAAATTCAAGGGAGTCGCTGAGTGACTCAGGATGAGTCACGGTTGAGTGTTGGGGGCTTGTTGGGTGCAACCCAACTTGGTCCAATTTTTGGTCAAAGACTCTGCAATATGAGGAGAGAAGCATGCAGAGATGGAAAAGTTTTATTCATCACACAATGTTTAGGGGATTTGGGGTGGGTCAGAAGTCCCTTATTTTGTAACAGTTATTGGGTATTGAGCCATTGTTTTGTCGAATCCATGGTATGTGGACCATGGTCTTGTAGTAAGGAAGCCTATATAAAGAAGATGTAATACTTTGTCGAATATAACTAAGCATATATATAATTCATAATTGATCATATTTTCTGAGTTTGTGTTTTGGAAGGCTCGACAACTGAGTGCGCAGAGGCCTTGAAGAGTCTCGAACTGAGTGTGCAAACCACCTTCAACTGGGTGCACGGGTCAGAGAAGTGTATGTATTGAAGATCCTTATTAAAAAGGAAGAAGTTTTGGCAGGTATTGAGTATCTTTCTGTGTTCATTATCTGTTGTTATATATACCATCATCCATTATTTTTACTGAATTATGTGAAAGAATACACGTTAGACTGTTCTCTATTATGTTTATGCATTAAGTACCAATCTGTGAAATTAATCGTCAGCTTGAATTTGTTCATGTACGTGAAGTTGTAGATAGATATAATACATAAGTGAATACATGGGTGACACAACGCACATATCCCTTTATCTGCAAAAACCTGGTTCTACAACCTCCCATAACCACTTCGGGTGAGACTGCAATATTCTTGTAGGTCGTTGTCGAAGGGGCCAGTGGTTGAGGGTTTTGTTAGTGCATAGTACCCTCTGAACCTGGGTCAAGCCCCCTTAAACCAACATGTCATCTACAGGTGTAAACAATAGAATTAAACATAGGGATCTCATACTTATATGAGAATTGCTAAGAAGCATTGTTACCTCATGTCATTTGCAACATTATCATCTATTAGGTCATAGATACATTGTATATTCATTTACAAGTAAAAACATAATGAGATCCATACATAGTTGATGTCATAAAACATATACATAAATAACATAGTAAAAAAAAAATACCATAAATACATCAGCCATAGAATCCACATATAAACATGTACATTTACACATGAAACCCAAAGGGATGAATTTCTCATTACTGAATGTAGAAACCAATCGGGGATGGGACTACCACATTCCATCAAACCATAGATTGGCTGAGCCAAATATATCTTCAGTGAATCACCCCCGTACCATATTCCAAGCATGAATGTGGGACTCATAACCAACCAGAAAGAACCAAACAAGCATGGATTCTACCAAAGTTCTTCACCTACACCATGAGGAATTTGAATGCCTCATAGTTTCTCAGGATTTACAATAATCCACAATCCGATCCAGGAATCACTAGGCCCTACACTGAGACCCAGGCTTTACCATACATCCCATCCCAGTACTACTAAGCCCAACGGAGAGAAGACCACCTCTTGGCTTTATTGTATATCTCACCGTTCACTAACAAGGATTCCTAGGCCCACCAAGGCACACAATCCTGGCTTTACCGCAACTCACAATCTAGCTTAGGGGTTACTAGACTAGTGGCTTTACCATGATCCACAGTCCAGTTTAGGGACCACTAGGTCATGTCTTTGTCATTTCAGAGATCCACCCCAGTCAACTTTGAATCCATCCAACGGTCCATCTCAATCGAAGTATGAGAAACCATCTCATCAAGGCTATCAGGAAATGGCAAGGCTAGGATGAAAACCACTGTCACATATGGAAAATCCCATGCCATAAAAAAAATAACCACATGCAATGCCATGCATGCGAAACTCTAGCAAGGAAAATACACATGCAAATCGATACCTGCAAAGAATCCTACTACAACTGCTTGATCCTGCTTTTCCTTATTTGATCTTCACTTCCTCATGCCTTATTTTCCTTTCTTCATCCATTGCCCAAGTGCTCCAAGAAAACTCTAAGTTTCTAATAGTTAGAGAGAGAGAATAATGAGAGAGCTCCAAAACTGATCTAGAAAAAGGTTACAATGACCAAACCTACCCACTGATCCTCATAAGCCATTTTATTAACGAGGCCTCTATTTTCTTCATTTTCCACTATTTTCCTTCAATTTCCTCCTCACATGAAACTTGTGACCTTTTACCTTCCTTTTTTCCTATTTTCCTTTATTTTCATAAATAAATTCTAATTAATGCCTTATGCCTTTCCAAATCCTTTACCATTGCCTTTGCCAGTTTCCTTAGCCATAATAAACCAAATGAACACCCACTAGGATGTTTTTCCCACCATTCATCTTGGAATATGTGTCCCATCGCCATGGTCTTATATATTTTTACATGGATTTTTAACCAGGGTTGTTACATATCTCTTGTCGTGCTCATTACTATTTGCCAATACCATGGTAAAGACACCTGGTATTGAGAATACTATGGTGCATAAACAGTATGTGACTTTTCTTCACCAAACCTACGTATACATGACTTTTCTTCAAAAAACCTACATATACTCGACTTTTATTCACAAAACATGTGTATGTATGTGGATTTGCTTCACAGAACCTCTGTATACTACTTCAAACTTCATCTTTATCATTCCCCTATCTCTTAACTGATATTCTTTCATCCGATCCTTCTGTCACATCTGTACTAGTCTGAATACTCATCCTACTACCATCATGTTGGCATCTTTATTAAGTAGGATTTTAATTCCAACAATCTCCCCCTTTGGAGTTCATGGCAACTACTTTGGTGTTTAGTCACCATCGCCTGTAGATATATGTAAGCACATCTGTATACCAAGTTTCTCTCCCAAGTAACCAATCATTCCCCAAACACCAAGCTTCTCTTCCCCTTTGACATCAAGGGAAAAGGGATGAAAAATTCTAAATGAAGGCTTCTCTCCCTTTGTTGACATGAGAGTTGTAGATCTAATCTGCCGAGAACTCTGAATACTAACCATGCTCCTGCTGCTCACATGTTGAATTTTTTGAAGATATACAAAGAAGTATATGACTCTATGACTCAATTAGACATGACCTTTACTATCACCAATGACTCATGCTTACATTGATCACCCAAAACAATGGGGTTACATATTTGACTCAACATTACATCACATTCCCAAAATGATGGGTTTACATGACTTGACCACAATAGTCCATACATGACTAAATTTTACAATGATTTATAACATAGTTCTTTACATGACTTTTAAATCAAGAGACAAATATGGCATTCATAACCAAGTCCAAAGACCTCAATAAGGCCATGATAGTCATCAACAATCATCATACACCATATAGGATCTGCACCATAAGAATTTGTCAACAATAACATGAACAACAATATGCACATCAATTTGCAAGATAAGACAATATAGCGTTAATATCATTAACTCGTGACCAAGTAAGTAGCATCAACAAAATAAGATTTTTTCATAGAGATATGCTATCAACTCATCCTCTTGACCTCATCAAGGTCAAATTTTTCTTTTCCTTAGTAGGAAGAGCCTCAATCCATGTTCATAAAGGACATGTATCTTTTGTAGCATAGCAACATATATTTTCACGCATCAATAAACATATGTGAGAACCAAGCATATCATCATAAAGTAATATAGGGAAAAGTAGAATCATTCCTTAACATCATCAATATGTGACTAAGTATTCCATGTCTCCAAATATCATTTAACAGATGTAGCAGAGTAATAATAACCATGTCTTCATGAAACTTGTAGTAACATAATCATCTTCACCCATTTTCTTTATGCAATAATAACTATCACACCATCACCACTTCATCAACATGAAACTTAAGTAATCATACATCATATCCTTATCTGTAATTCACCCATCAATGATATCCCATGACATAGAGATGGTAGATGTATCTAGCTTCTCATCAATGAGAAAATTCATCAATAGCAAACCATGAGATCACCATCATTTATCAAACTTTGTTAGTAACTTATCTCCTTGATACCATCAAGATCAATAATCCTCAAACAATATACCACGTGAAGCATATCATATACATGTGAGAACCAAGTACTATAGGCATCATCATCCATAACTTCACCATATGCAACTTCTACATCTTTGAAGGCATAATCAAAGAAAGATAAAAGTAATGAGTGACACTTATCATCATTAAATAATGAGGTTGTATAATCAAGATTTGTTTATCTCCTTGAACTTATGAAGATCAACATGTAAGCAACATAACATATGTACCATATACATCATTAAACTAATATTCTATCATCATAAATTTGATCAGTAGCATCATAACAACTATGTGGCTCAAGCAATATATAAGTATCATTCATGAGTTCATCATAGGTAACCCATGAAAGCAACGTATCATGATGCAACATATAGTCATCATTATAAAACTTCATCAACATGAGTATCTTATAAACATCATTATGTAATAAGAAATTCTCAAGAAATCATAATGCCAACAATGCATTATTAGAAGCATAGAAAATTCTCCCCCTGAACCTGTGTCAACTATTCACTCTTATTTCCAGTCATGTGATGAGAGCATCCACTATCTATGTACCGTTCATATTCTTCTTCAAATCAGTAGAGATCAAGACCACACCTTATCTGTTCTTCTTCTTTCTTCTTATTATGAGAAATATTGGTGGATCCATATTTTTCAAGTCTTCTGACATCAATATTCTTATCTGATTACTTGCCATGTTGTCTGAGGCAATCCATAGATTTGTTCCTACATTCTTTTGCTACATGCCCAAAATAGTTACAAGCATACATCTTATATGATCAGCGGAATCATAATATTTATGTTTCATATTACTTCTATTGCAATCAATAACTTTGTGACCAAATATATTTCAAGCACAACAATATCCATTAAAGAACCCTGAGTATCGAAAGCCGATGATCTTTTTGTAAAGAAGTTATTTGCTTGTGACTGAAACAATCTACTTTTGAAATTAGCTATAACATGTCCATAACTATGATATATAAAACATTCAACATTATTTCTCAAAGGAGATAATCGATTAACATTTGTATATTTAGGAGTAAATGATTTTATTTGAAGATTCACTTTCCTTGGTTGTTGATCAGGTTGAATTCTTATCTCTTTGTTGAGCATCTCAGCTTTTGCATTGTTATCCTTTAAATTCCTTGCATCAACTTGTGAGCTAGATTCTCCTTCAATATTTTCATGAAAACCAAGACCATATTTGATGGTGGGAGACCTTTGAATACTAAGAATATTATCTGAAATCTTAGTACTATCTTGAAATATCAAATGTTTATATTTTTCTTCTAATTTACCTTTTATATTTTTTACCTCAACCTCCTTTATTTGATATTTATTTTTCTTTTCTAGATACTACTTCTTCATACCTTCTTCAACCCTTCTTCCTTCTTCCACTTGCTGCTTTAATTTGAGAATCTCTTCTTTAAGCCCATTTTCTTGTTCTTCAAATGCTTGAAGTAGTTCTTAATTCCCTTATTTTATTTTTCAAGATGTGCTCTTAGAGAGATGATCCCAACTTCAAAACCTTCACAATATTTTTTAGATTCCATAACAACATTTACTGAATTAATATGATCCTTGTTATATGCCTGCAACTTATCTTTAATATTAAAAATATTTTTCAAAGCAGGATCAAGTTTTGTTCCAAGATACAAAAAATTCTTCTAAGATGTCTTCTTCTAAATCAACAACTCCATTTGAGATAACAAAGGTTTTTTTGTTATCATATTCATTTTTTGACACGTTGTTAGGGATAGGATTATCTGGTAGTTCCCTTGATGGGAAACCTTCTTAATGGATTTCTTGTAGTTTATCCCACACTTTCTTTGCAGTTGCATAATCCATAACCCTTTTTAATCTTGAATTAGGTATGCTATTAATGATGTCACTTAATGCCTTACTCTTATTTTTCACTTCCTAGTCCGATGGAGGAATTTTGGTGTAACCATTACATACTAAGTACCAAACATCATGGTTCATTATATTAGACTTCTTCTTTTATTTCCATTTGTGATAATTATCATTACTTAGCATAGGTATGCCTTCATTGTCCATTGTTTCCGACTTTCCTTGATCTTTTGCTTCTAGGGCAAACATCTTTGAATCTATTTTTTCTTTAGAGTGCTTACTTTCTATTTTTACCCATGAGTGCAAGTTCAGTTGTTTCACTATAATTATTGCATAGACAAAGAAATGGACCACAATTAGAACAAAAGCTCATACCTGATAATTCTTTTTTATCATCTTCTTCATTCTTAATCAATGAAAGAGGGGTGCTCCCAAACCTGAATATTTGCTGAAATTTTTAATTGTTACTACATTTGATATATCACTGTCATAGTTTTCTGAATCCCTCTTTCGATCTATCTTCTTCTTTCCCATCATCTTGATGTATTTCCTTCAAGTGATCAAGCTTCTTCTAAAGGACCTATTATGATCCCAATTGTTGGGAAAAATGCTAAGAGGGCAGGGGTAAATTATTATTTTAGAAACTCACTAAAACCTTTCAATTTATTATTCATATTTCTACACACAAATTTAATTAAGTGAACTAAGGTATGTGCGCGACTGTGATGAGGATAAGTAGCGTATATCTAGTTAACTAACTTTTCAACTAATTCATCATCTGTTTAACTTTAGCTAGTGCATTAGTACTTCTTTATACATTAATTAAACAGTAACCATGTGCAGTAAGAACAAAATAAACCATCACACATAAGAAATAAATCAACGCACATGAACACCAAGTTTTTTAGTTGGAAATCCAATGTGGTAAAAAACCATCACTGTCATCGTCTTTGTCTTCATATTTTCTTAGATTCAAAAAATTCTTACAATCTTTTATTGGCATAGAATCATACTAGCATGTAGGCACCGACCTACAGAAGGCTATAACTTTCTCTCGTTCTCTAGCACCCAATGGAAGGGAGCTCAAACCCCCTGATCTCATTTACCGACACCCATCGGAAGGGAGATCCTACCCCCTAATATAATTTACCAATTGGCACGGGAAGGAAGCTTCAACTCCCATACTGTAGGCTCCAACCCTCTAATCTTCTATGGACCACATTTCTTAATTTTCATACTGGATCCACCTGAAGCAAAACATTGAATGTGTAGGCCACGTTTCATCAAATTTTTAGACTAGACCCACTAACATAATTTAATCCCAATATAAAATAACAAACTGAAACCAATCACTAATTCAAATCACCGAACCAACTTTATCATCAAGTCATTGAATAAACCAATTACCAAATCTCAAACAACCAAAGCAGCTAGATCATATCAAATAAGTGTATACTCTTCATCACATTATCAGACCATTTACTATTCATCACAAAAACTAGATCCTGCCACTACAAATCCTTGTCAATCTAATTTCATAATATATACGCTACTATTATTAGACATACCCTGGTATATATGTGCTTCCTCTTTATATAACCAATGTACAAATCTCAAAGCACTAAACCCTGAAAATAAATCACTGCATTGCTGAAATAAATCAATGAAACACATACTAACCTTGTCACAGATCTCTGAACCAAATACAAATCATCTCACAACAACATCATTACTATTCAACATTTCATAACATAACTAGTTCAACCTTAACCAACATTATCAAACACAGATCATCATGAAAGACTTCATTGACACACAACAGTAAACATATTAAGAATGATTAGACATCATATTCAACAAAACCATAGCATATGTACGTGACAATTATAAGACACTTCCATGTATGTACATCCTTTCAAGAAGCATACCCATGTACATCTTTGTATAATGCAGAATTGACATGCGACTACCGAGAAGCAGATCTGCATATGTACGTGATATTTTTGAAGAAACCTACATATAGATCTATAACTACTAAATCGTACCTTCCTTACACAATAGAACATCACTCAAACCCAAAATATCGACATATACTATAAGATACACACATCATAACATAATCACAAATATATCACCCCATAAGTAGATTATTCAATGTGTAGTCATTTCAGATCTATAAGAACTTATCCGTCATCACACTCTTGGGTGCAAACATATTTCAAATTAAACAATTAATTAATAAACCAAATTATGCACACTTAGTACTTTGATCTCCATCTCCTTATATAGCTTAGGCCTTAGCCAATACCTTAGGCTAATTCCGTAGTTATGCTGATGGTATTCTTTGATGGGATCAAATATCTATTGTTGTGCTCATTACTGTGGGCTAATACCATGGTATTGAGAATACTATGGTGCAGAAACTGTATGCGTCTTTTCTTCACCAAACCTATGTATACGCGACTTTGCTTCACAAAACCCGCATATACCCAACTTTCCTTCACAAAACCTACATATGTATGTGGCTTTACTTCACAAAACCTGTGTATATTTCTTCAAACTTCATCATTATCATTCCTCTGTCTCTGAACTGATATTCCTTTGTCCAATTTTTCTGTCACATCTGTACTAGCCTAAATACTCATCCTACTACCATCATATTGTTATAGTTATTAAGTAGGTCTCCATCAAGGACAATACATTTTTCATAATGCCAACAATCTCCCTAAGATGAGAACTGGTAAGGAGATGCAATTGACAAAGCAAATTGATGATTTTGAAATGGACTAGGTAATCGTAGACTTGGGCTCTAATGCTAACGTACTGCCAAATAAAACTTGGGAATGAATGGGGAAGCCTAGGTTATAGTAGTCACCAATTCAGCAATGCATGGAAATCAACAAAAGATAATTCCAATGGGTCACCTACATGGAGTAACAGTAGATATTGAAGGCACAAGAGCAGTAGAAGATTTTGAAGTTATTGAGATAGTATATGATAGTAATTCATACCAAGCATTGTTGGGTATTGATTGGACCTTTCACATGAATGCAATCATTAATTTAAAGAAGCAAAGCATGGTATTTGAAAAGAATTATCTTTGAGTGATTGTTCTGTTGGGTCCAGCAGAAGGTGCGCAATACACAGAACCAAACTGTGACTATTATGAAGATGAAGACATTGAGCACATATATAAGATAACTGCGTGAAATGAAGATTGAATCAATCCCATTGTGGATGGAAGGATCAACTGGGAGAAGGACAATTCCTGCCAATCAGATTCAAATGAAGAGTTAGAAAACTGGTAGAATCGGATGCATGAGGTCTCTATGCTATGATGTAATTGACTTACAAAGTCACTACACTATATATCTACTGAGGTACATAAGTTTCCTTATTATGATGCCTTGGATAATGTCAATATGTTCTTTGAGCATTTTGAAAGGGATGTACTAGAAAAACATTAGTTCTAGGATAAATTTTCTGACTGGAAGGAATATTGTAGAATGATGCGATTAAGATTTGGCTATGCAAACACCCAGATCATTGAAAAGTACATAGGAAAGTATGATCCGTATGAACATCTGGCTCGATGGACTAAGGCGTGGGGTGAGGCACCTCAACCACAGTGGGTGCATATATTTATTCATACCTTGGATGTTATCCCAAGGAACTAGTATTGAGAGATGAAGCTATGACACGAGACTACAGATTAGGATGACATTAAGGAGAGTTTCTTGATGGCATTTAGCTTTAAAGATGGGTTCGAATGCATTAATGAAGCACTTCAGGAGATTAAAGCAACAATCTTTTGAACACCCATAGAGCCTATCACTTGGATACAACCTAACTGGAACACATAGCTACACCAGGCTTTGAAATGTTACAATGCTACTATGGAAGAAGGCAATGAGGATCCGCGAAATATGAATATCCCTTAGTTAGAGGGACAGTGAAAATTTGCTAGACCTGATGTAGATATCATTTATATCTCACAATTGGTGTGCACAAAACATGTAAATATTGGCTCAGAAGTAGAACTGAAATTCACGAACCTTGGCGACTATTAGGATGAAGATACAATTCTCTAACTAAGTTCTTTGACTTGAATGGGATAGTACGAGATTTGGGTATGATGAAGATCAATCAAAACCAATATGCGAAGCTAGTTAAGAAGAGCCTGTATCGGTTGAATCCAAAATAAAAGGAAAAGGTAAGAGAAGAACTTGAGAAGATGCTCATGGTAGGAATAATTGCGCCCGTAGAAGAATCAAAATGGCTTAGTCCTATGGTGGTCTAGGAGAAGAAAATGAAGGGTGATATCAGGACCTGTATAGATCTACAGAAGTTAAATGATGCATGTGTACATGAAACTTTTCCTACGCATTTTACAGATGAAGTTCTAGAAAATGTTGGTGGGAAAGAAGCTTATTCATTCACAGATGGATTCTCGGGATATCACCAAATGAATATTATTCCGTAGGATCAAAGCAAGACAACCTTCGCTACAAAATGGGGATCTTTCCAATATATAGTCATGCCTTTCAGACTAAAAAATTCTCTTGCGATCTTCTCAAGAGTGATAGTAGCATCGTTCAAGGAATTCACTCATAAATTTTGGAAGTCTACTTCGATGATTGGATAGTGTTTGCGCTAGTCAAGATGCACGTCTCTACTCTATGCTTGATGTTGGATACATATAGAAAGTATCAAATCTCCTTGAACTTGAAGAAATGCATTTCTTGTGTACCTTATGGAATACTTTTGGGACATGTTGTCTATAAGGAGGGATTGTTGGTAGACCCTACTAATATTGTTGTAATTATCAATTTAGATCCCCCTACAAATGTAAAGTAGTTGTGCGCAACTTTGGGTCATATTGGGTACTACAGGAAGTTTATTAAGGCGTACACACAGATCACTACACCCATGGAGAAGTTGTTAAAGAAGGATGCTATGTTCTGTTGGGATGACGAATGTCATAAGAGATTGGATATTCTGAAGGAAAAATGGTTATGGCACCAATCCTGGTATTCCTGAACTGGAAGAAGGAATTTCATGTGCATCTATATGCATCTTGTATAGCTTTTGGAAATGTCTTAACTCAACCAGGGGTAAGAGAATACGATCACCCGACTTCCTTCACCATTCGAAAACTATATAAGGTAGAGAAGAACTATTCAGCCACAAATCAAGAAGGATCGACCATGGTTTATGCACTATAAAAATTCAGGCATTATCTGCTAGGTGCGCACTTTAAAATTTACACAGACCGTTCTTCTTTGAAGTACCTAGTTAATAAGCTTGTATTGGGGGGGCGGGATCTATAGATGGTTGCTTCTTTTCTAGGAGTATGATTTTGAAGTGATAGTTAAGCTCGAGAGATTGAATGTTGGACCGGATCACCTCTCTCAGATCGAGAATGGCGAAGAGCCCACTAATATTGATGAAGGGTTCCCTGATGCGCAACTCTTTGTTGTTAGAGTCATAGATGAGAATTTTACAGACATTATTCATTTTTAATCTACGGGCATAACTCCTAAAGGTTATACAACACACCAAAAGAAAGAATTAGATGTCAGGGCTACAGATGTTTCCATGATTGCAGTACACTTATAAAAGATGGGATTGGACAAAGTTCTACGCTCATATGTGCCTAAATATGAAAGACATAGTATCCTAGCTGAAGCACATGATGGTGTGGCTAAAGGACAATATGCAGGCAAGGCAACTGTATAGAAGATTCTGTGAGCAGGATTATGGTGGCCTATGGTACATAAAGATTCTAAGGAGTACTCCAGTGCGTGCGATGTGTGTCAAAGGACTAGGAGGCCATTAGGAAGGGATGAATTGTCGTTAAATCCACAAGTCACATTAAAAGGATTTGATAAATGTGCAATTGACTTCGTTGGACCTATTCAACCACCAGGGAAGAAGATGGGAGTGTGTTATATTATTACTATGACAGAGTACTTAACCAGGTGGGTCGAGGCACAACCTATGAAGGATTGTAGCACAAACACCATAGCAAAGTTTATATTCAAATTTATTCTATCAAGGTTTGGATGCCCAAAGATTCTCATGAGAGATAGAGGTTCACACTTCCTCAATGAGACAATTACAACTTTAATAGAAGAATTCCAAATGTACCATCAGAAGAGTACGTTGTATCATCCTTAGGCAAATGGAACTATCAAAGATTTCAAAAATATCTTGGAGAATGCCCTAACAAAGGTCTGAAATGTTAATAGGAATGACTGGGATGTGTGCATACCAACGGTTCTATGGGAATATAGGACAACCTGTAAGAAATTGACTAAGAAAATACCATTTTGACTAGTTAATGGACAAGAAGTGGTGATGTTGATGGAATACATAGTGCCCAACCTAAGGATCACAGTAGTAACTGAGATGAAAGATTGTGACATAATGGAGGAACACCTAGCATAACTACTTGTGTTAGAGAAAGACCACTTTTTGGCTGGATTTCATCAGCAGCTGTAGAAAGCTAGAGAAAAGGTGTGGCATGATCGTCACATTAAGCAGTGTATTCAAGAATGGAGATTTGGTCCTGATGTATGACAACAAATTTACCAAATTTGTGGGGAAGTTTCAGATGCATTGGCTAGAACCATACGTGATTAAGGATATTTCAGAAGGTGGCGCAGTTCAAGTTGCGAAGCTGAATGGGGAAATGTTTCCTAGCATGATTAATGGGAATAGATGGAAGGTTTATAAGGGCAATCCCGCACCTACGCAATGACTACATGACATCAAGAAAGTCTTAGTGCTTCTGGAAGTTGAAAGAGAGCGCAGGACTATAAACTACTTTGCTGGGGAAAAATGATATCGAAGAAGGAGGGTTGCATGATCTTTAGGAAGATAGCAAAGGTGGAAGCTGCGATGAGGTAGCTACGCCATAAGGAAGGGTCCTGCACAACCTGCCGAGAATATGACTGTTGGTTGCGCTACACTTGATTTGATAGGGAATTTTCTATTAAAAGGAGCAGGGGAAATGCTTTTAATGCACAAATCTAGGAAAATCTGCTACCAAATTCGCATTTAAGAGGAAGATCTGAGGGGTAATAGACATTTTGAATTTGAAATGGGTTATAAATATTGCACCTTGCTCCACATTTGGACACTTTTCTTCTTGAGAGTTCATCGTGTGTTTTTTCACTTAAAGAATCGAGTGTGTTGTTGCATGTCTTGTTACTTGAGTTGGAAGGAAGTTAAACAAGAATTTTTTAATAGGGGAATACGGAACATCATGAATCCAACACCACCAGTCCATGTTGCAACAACCAGGTCACCGAGGCCAAAGTCTATTGCCTCTGCAGCAAGAGACAAAGAGCAGAAAAAACCACAACAGACCTCGGTTCAGTAATCACTATGGAAAATTCCAACTGAGTAGAGACAAAAGCACAAAATGGATATAAAAAAAGTAACCATTGGAGATGTAAGACTTGGATAAAGAAGATCTGAATGAAGGGTTTGAGGATATCAACAAAGAAGAAACAAAGTCAATTTCTTGGTTGTCGCTATATATGCCACCGCAAAAACCAACATCAAAAGTGGCTAAGGATCAAATTCTATCAAATTTAAGGTATTCACACCATTTCCACTGGAGGAAGTGCCTATTGAAGGTGAATTTTTGGCAAGGGTACCCTAGCTCTGCATGGAAGATTGGGATTTTGGCGACCGTGAGAAATTTCCGCAGCTAGAATCTAGAAAGCATTCGAAGGTGATGTACTATGAGGAGGCGAGCCGCACAAGACTTGAACCAATGAAATTGGTGGCCGATATTGACTGTGCAAGATTGCTAAACATGTTGTACGTCCTGCACTTTAGCTGAAGCAACATCAACACTATTTGTGTGCACCAGTTATTGGTGTTGTTCAATGATGGGTGCCTATGGTTGGGAGAGCCCATCCTAGTTGACAACATCTTGATATGGAGAATCACAACATTTCCTTATCAATGTGCGAATCCCATAGATGATTTTGTGGGGAAGTCACTTGAGAAAAAGTTAGTAGACCAGATGAAAAGTGACTTTGGGTTGGTCAAGAAGCCTAGGGATATGCCATCGGTTCAATCACAGACAAAGCTGTGCGCTTTTCTGCACAGATATTGGTAGGAATATCATGAGGAAGTTTCATGCAAATGAAGTGTTGACACCAGTGGTATCCTTGGTTGTGCAGTGCAGCAAGGGGGCTCAGTTTAATTGGGCACACTATCTATGCCAAGAATTCCTCAACGATTGTCACGAAACATAGCAGGAGGGAAACGAATTCCACTACGCTTGGCTATTATTATTGATCACGCTAATAGCTTGGAGGATGTTGGATGATTCACAATTCCCCACTACAGATCCAGAGTTGTGCAAGGCTGCCAGACTTGCTTCGCTGTGGTCAACAAAGGACCTTGCCCACGTTTTAGAAAATAATATGTTTTGGGTGTTATTGGAAATGGATATGTGAATGGATCAGCCAGAAGCCAAGGTTGTCAATGTGTTTATTCAAGGAATATGGGTGGCGCTGACTTCAAGCTCAATTTTCACCATGTGTGTATCCGTGCAAGGCGTGATTTGACGAATACATGGACGACATTGCCATTTCTAGTGACTAAAGAAGATATCATCCAACTAGCCCTTTAGTGGTTGACTGACTGGCTCCTTCCAATAGACATTGCAGAGGGCACAACAAGAACTAGTAAATATGTATTGAAGGAAAAGACGAAGGTGACCATTGATGTGGACAAGAATACCACTTAGGAACTAGAGTGTGAGCAAGAAGAAGAAAAACATAAAGTAGAACCTGATCAGGGTGGCAAAGACCCTTATATAGACCTAGAGGACATCAATTCTCCATTTATTCTAAAATGGTGGCAGAAGATAGGTGTGAGAGGTGCACATAAAAGCACAAATATGATAAGTAAGTTGGTCCGGAGGCCATGGTCCTTACTGAGGGGGACCTTGATGAAATTGGGGATACTGTCAGGTCCGTGATGGAAGATATCTGGGGACACATCAAAGAGAATTACAAATCTATATTGACAAAGGTCCAGTAAGACCTCAAAGAATTACATGTTCAGGCGAGCCAGGTTCAAGCGAGCATGGTTCAAGTGAGTCAGTCTCAAGCGAGCATGGAACCAATGACATCAGGTAGTGTGTAGTCGATATTCACTTCAGAGCTCCACACTATACCCCTGCTTAATGGATATTTACACATGAATAATACCGAAGATAAGGAGAGTGCGAAATTTCCTAATAACGTGAGCATTAACCTCACAACACTTCCTCTGCACACATTGCATGAGCTACACCAAAGTGTAGCATATGATATTAAGGTGCGAGAGAAATGAGTTCTCATGGTAATCAAAGATGTGAAGATCACTAGTCAACAGATGTGCGATGAAAAACACAAAGCTCTCCAATATCGCGATGAGACAACTGCGCGAAGGAAGCAACTCGAGCAGGCCATTTCTAGAGTATGTTTTGAGCTTCTAAGGCTCCAAATTCAGCCCAAGGTCACTTCAAAAGACAAAGTGCAATAGCTGGCAGATGCATTCAAAGAGTCAAAGGCACAAGTGGATAAGGTTCATTTTGATTTGCAAATGCAAATTATTGAGGTTCAATTGAAGCTACAACCCACCGCTCCACTTGAGATCCGAGAGTAGTGTGAGCCTGCCATCAAAACAACGAGGCAAAAGCTCGACACTATAGTCAATGATTGTAGTTAATTGTTCGAAGAAATGCTAGAACTATGAGCCTCACTGCAGGAGGACTCATAGTGAAAAATATTGAAGTAGCCATCTGGGATAAGAAACTAAAATATGATCAGATCAAGGCAATGACACACACCTTAGCACCTATGCAATGGTTTGCTCAGTTAAAAGAAGGGACATCACTGCAAGCACAGATCGATGAGCCACGAAAGAAGATGCAGATTATCACTACATGAATGAAGCCTTGGGAAGAAGAGGCCAGGAAACTCTCATAGACTATGGAAGGAATGCTTAAAATTATGGAAAAAAGCAACAGATAATCAACTTAGCTGTAGAAGGACTGATTAGAGAAAAACTGGTCAACAAATTTCAACGGGCAGTAGCCTAATGCACAAAGGCAATTCACCTAGTGAAGTATTTGTTCAGTAGCCTGAAAGAAAAGATACAGAGCATACCAATGAAGTGACTCGAGGACAAGTCACATATTTGTGTTGGGGACTTGTTGAGACAAGGTCCCCTAGGTATAATTTTGACTATTTTTTTTTTAAATCCTCTACGTTTTAATTAAGGAATAGAGCACATAGGTCACTAGGAGTCAAGGGGTTTTAGAAAGGTCAAATCCTCTTAGTTTTTGTATTGTTTTGGGCTCCACCCATGGTTTGTGGACCATGGTATTGTAATAGGGAAAAGTATATAAAGGGGTATCTTAACAAGTGTAAGGAAATCAAGGAATCAATTAGATTTGATGAGATGATATGTTTTTGTGTAGAAAAACCTATAGATTCACAAGCTCATGTAATCTACTAAAACAAGAGACAAGAACATACTTCTACTCTTTACAACAGAAGCCCATAAAAATCGAGAAAAAAATAATCAATAGAGGAAGAAAATCAAAGGAACATAACACAATAAATATCCGGGGAAAGCCACAGCTCAAAACCCCACTATCTGTTTTGTATTAATCCAAAAAATCAAGATGAAATTACAATGCCTGTTCTCTCTAGAACAATCCCAGCACTCAACAAATTCAATCTCCAACTCAAAAGCAAGCTCAAGGCCAAATCTTAGCCAATTCACAATTTCTCCAAGTCTCTATTACAATGTGTAATTCCTATGATGGATAGCTTGTATTTAAAGGGAAATAAAGCCTATAAAAATAGCACAATCCCTCAAGGATCAGTTCCTAATTGCATGCACTATCAGTGCAACTCAAAAAAATCTAAAACAAATAGTACACTATCCCTGCACTCTAGTCTCAACCGTGTCTTTCTCATAATCGACATGCATGATTTACTGATGGTGGAATCTTTAGTTAACTAGAGTAGCACTAATTAGGTCACTAGTGTCCCAACTAACTGTTTACTCACTATTAGTTCCTGAAACTGATTGGAACTAATTTAAATGGATTTAACTAAATAAACTAAGTTAACTAATTACAACTCATTCATAACTCATCCTGAACTCCTATAAGTTAGGGAGAACATATACATGTCTATTAAAAGACTTCCAATTCGAATTTCCTAAATTAATTAAGTTAATTAAACTTAATTAATTGTTTTTAAATTGCTATGAGAAAAGAATTATATTTTAATTCATAGTTTAATTCAAGGAAAAATTAAATTGGAATTTCTTGTTGCCATTTCTCAACATTTTGAGTATGTAAGTGTAAGATATTTCTATATTTGGGTGAAGGGGAAGGCTCCTTCTGTTGTATGTGTGGAGACCTTGGTAAGTTCGTAGCTGAGTGCATGGGCCCCTCAGTTGTGTGTGTAGGTGATGAGCCCCAATTTTGGTACAATTTGGGCTCATTTTGGCCTATTTTACTTGCTCAAACCATTCATTTTTATTTGCTTATGCATGCATTTCTTAGTTTATTCATGTTGTTTGTAGGAACAAGGTTAGACACTTTATCTACGTGACTAATGCATTATGATTCCAGGCTTTGGCATTAAAAAGGGAGCAAGAGACAACGAAAAAGGGGATAAGGAGACAATGAGGTGGCACTGCTGATTTTGTGGAGAGATGTCCACGGTCTTGGGACATTCCTCGTGATTCCCACCAAGAACTTCGAGCTCCAATCCATCTCCCCTCCGAGCTCAAGAAGCAGCCAGTTGTCCTACATGAACAGCAGTCATAAACTGTTCTACAAGAACAGTAGTTATAACTGCCCTACAGGATCCGCAGTTAGACTCTAGTTGGACAACCGAGCTCCTGAAATCAAGGGCACTTGGTGGATCATCGTTTTTGTATAAATATGAAGGCCTTAGCCTTA
>APFE031361706.1:41393-70978 GCA_000404065.3 Pinus taeda | reverse complement strand
TTTCCTTCCTTCTCCATCCCATCTGCACAACCAAACCCCGATTAGCACACAATCACAATCATCCCATTCACTTAAAGGAAAAATACAAAAACATGTCTTTTATGATGCAAGCAGTTTAGATCCATGCATTTCCACTTGTTAGAGATAGTAGCAGCATTGGTAGAAGTTTCATTCACATTCTTTGCATTATAGAAGTTAGACTAGTCAAATTAGGGTTTCCTAGGTTTACATGCTTTGATTTGCTTTCAGTTCATTTTTGTCAAGTAGATTAGTCTTCTTTGAGCTAGCTTTCATCCATCATTGATAGAGCTTCTTCTGTGATCCCATAGAAGTTGGCTTGAGCCCTAGCGGACTTATGCCAGCTGACCAAGTGACAGCTGCGACAAGAGCTAGTACTTGTGCATACAGCACTGTTGCTTCCAAGTTTGTACGAACTACCGGGTTGATAAAATGAGAGACAGGAAGCCCCAGGAGTTGTAGCATTATTGCTACAATACTGGAGCTCACCAGTAGGGTCTGAAACATATATGTATTAAAGATCTGGAATAATAAAGAGTATTTGAAGAAAATATGTGTCCAAACTATATACTTACGTGTTTTTTGTATTTATTCTCAATTGAATTCCATTTATCTATGAGATTGTCTTAATCACTTTTTGAAGATCTGTATCTGTCGTTGTATGTTATTTTATGCATGACTAGACTCTTAGGTGAAGTTCATAACTATGTTTAATTAAAAATCTCTCCAAGTTTGGGGATTCTAAGGATAAGGGTTTGTGAAGGTTATCAGGCCTGAAATTGAAGAAACACCTTACTCCCACATCACATAGCCTTCTAGATGTAGACACTTAGTTCTAGCATCCCCCAATACTACCTTGGGTGAGACTGTAGCGTGCACTAAGTGGGTTGTTGATGACAGGGTCGGTAGTGTAGGGTTTTGTTGGTTAGTGCAACTAAATTTGAACTAGGTCCAAGACCCCTCAATCCAATAGTTGCATACTTGACTCAACATTATATCACATGCTCAAAATTATGGGTTTACACGGCTTGACAACAATAGTCCATACATTACTGAATTTTACAATTATTTATAACATAGCTCTTTACATGACCTTTACATCAAGAGATAGATATGGAATTTATAACCAACTCCAAAGACCTCAATAAGACCATGATAGTCATAATAAATCCTCATACACCATATAGTATCTACACCATAAGCATCTATCAGTAGATATATGAACAACAATAAGCACATCAATTTGCAAGCTATGACAATGTAGGTTTAATATCATCAACCTCTAACCAAGTATGAAACGTTAACAACATAAGATTTTTCTATAGAGATATGTTATCAACTCATCCTCTTGACCTCATCAAGGTCAACTTGCTCTTTCCCTTAGTAGGAAGAGCCTCAATCCATGTTCATCAAGGGCATATGGATCTTTTGTAGCATAGAAACATATATTTTCATGCATCAATCAACATATGTGATAACCAAGCATATCATCATAGAGCAAGATAGGGAAAAGTAGCATCATTCCTTAACATCATCAATATGTGACTAGGTATGTCATGTCTCCAAGTATCATTTAACAGATGTAGTAGTAGTATTACTAACCATATCTTCATGAAACCTGCAGTAACATCATTCTTTTGGCCTATTTTCTTCATGCAAGAAGAACTATCACACCAACACCACCTCATCAAAATGCAACTTAAGTAATCATCCATAAGATCCTTATCTGTAGTTCACCCATCAAATGATATCCCGTGACATAGAGATTGTAGTATATATCTAGCTTATCATAAATGAGAAAAGTCATCAATAGAAAATCATGAGCTCACCATCATTTATAAAAATTTGTTAGTAACTCATCTCCTTGATACCATCAAGAGCAATAATCCTCAAACAATGTACCATGTGTAGCATACCATGTACATGTGAGAACCAAGTACTATAAACATCATCATCCATAATTGCAGCATATGCAACTTATGTATCTTTGAAGGCATAATGAAAACAACATAAAAGTAATGAGTGACACTTATCATAATCAAATAATGAGGTTATATAATCAAACTCTATTTATATCCTTGAACTTATGAAGATCAACATGTAAGAAACATAACATATGTACCATATGTATCATCAAATTAATCTTCTATCATCATAACAACTATGTGGCTCAAGAAATATATAAGTATCATTCATGATTTCATCATAGGTAACCCATGACAGTAGCATAGCATGATGCAACATATAGTCATCATTCGAAAACTTTAGTAACATGAGTATCTTATAAGCATCACTATGTAACAAAAAATTCTAAAGAAATCATAATGCCAACAATGCATTATTAGAAGCATATTGGATCCTCCCCCTGAAGTTGTGCCAACTATTCACTAACAGGTCTAATCACATCAACTCAACCATCTGTAAGGTCATCAAAGCAACTTCATCAATCAGTAAATCCATGTCATCAATGTCATATTGTAGTAATTCATAAGCCATCATTAGCCAATTCCATTTCTAAGTGGCATCCATAAACTTTAATAATAACAACTGTCTGAAGCATGTCATAGTCTTTTCCTAAGTCAGTCCTACTATTTCTTCACTGTAGGAAAACATACGTGATTTTTTGTATCAGAACTCACGTATATACGCAACTATCCTTCATAATATCTGCGTACAAAACGTAAAATGCTAAAATTTCATAACCACAACTCCCCATGAGCCAGTATTTTCTGTACCTATTTACTGTTACTACATTAGATGCAATTCCAGTAATGTAAGAAACATGGATATCAAAATAACAATGGGAGTCATCATCAAGACAACATATGCATTACTCCCCCTGAGATTACACATAACTGATCTTGAGAACCTAATAATCATATTTTGTTCTCATGAGGTCATGTACATCACATCACTTCTACAGTCACTATTAGAGGTATTATTTTAAGAATAATGCACTGGAATGGTGTTAAAGCACCATTTACCACCCTTGGTATTTGTGATGCTTGGTTTATGGCCTAGGGAAACCCCTCCTTCTAGACTTGATCCAAATATTTTAAAAATAGTGTTTTATTCCCTATACGCTACTTTGCCCTGAGATAAAAGCATGTACACGTGGGTTAGTCAATACCCAACCCATATTTATGTGTTAAAACACTTAAAAAAAAAATCCTTAATTATGGGTGGATTTCATGGTTTTTACCTATTGATTACCTCCTATTGCTCGTGGCCCAACCATTTCCCAACTAAAAAACTAATTGGGAGAAGTATAAATAGACTTCTATGGGAATTCCTTAAGGAGAAGAGATAGAATTATTATACTGACATTATCCCTGATTGAGTCTGAAGTATCCATGTGCTTCATGCACATCCCCAAGTTTTAGGAAACCCTTGTTTCCTTGATTATTTATATTCTCCCTCTTGCTTGAGACATCATGGTATTGGTTATGGAAGGAGGCTATTGAAGACTAGGACTGGATGGATCTGGAGGATGGTTCTACTTGGAGCCGGAAGAAGAAGACTCAAGTGAATTCTCTCCGTGTTAGTTATAGGTTTCTACAATAAAAGAAGTGTTGCTTTGTTCCTAAGAATAACTTTGTTTAGGCATTAGATACTATTGTAATTCATGTATGAATGTTATTTTGATGTATAAATAATCATTTTCTTATACGATATAAAGTTAGTTTCATTAAAATACTTTATCTATATGTTGCTATGTATGTTCGAATTGGTTGATTTGCATATTCGAAGATCATCAGGAGTTGCAGAGGGTTTGAACCCTGCTAGAACTACCCAAACGGAGGACATCCAGGTATGGTCACTATCACATAGTTTGTTTACATAAGCATGTTGCCTGAGTTGTATGAGTGTTTCTTACTGTAGTTTGCTCTTGCTCTATTGGGGTTCCAACCCAAAGCCCTAGGGTACTTATTCCCATAATAGAATTGGTGACCATACTGGGGATAACAATCTTGTTATTCCCAGTTTGGGTTGTTCAATTTCAATCAGGGCTCAGTTCTTGGTTTGCTTGCTATGACAGTATTATTTGGTCTAGTAGAATATCAGACCTTAAGTCTGATCTTTTTGATCTGGCTTCTTTTTTTATTTTTCTTGCAAAGCTTTGTATACACACTTTATTCTGTTTACAGTAGCGTACACATGCTTGTTTTTGTGAAGTGAACCCGCATATATGAGAGTTTCCTTTATCAGAAGCGCATGTACATGCCTTTGTGCTTGAACACAGTTGCATATACCATTTTTTGTATTTTTTTTTCAAATCTCTTTGCCCAGAAAGATTTGTTTCTTGGTCTGTTTAGTCTCTGAGTGGTCAATTTTTGTCTATAGAATTTTGTTATTCTGCGAGCTTACTGTTTTGAAATCTCTTCCGCTTGGAAAATATTTGGCCTAGGTTTGTTTTTGAGTGAGTTTTATGGTTTTTGTTTCGGCATACAATACATTGTATAGAGGTTCTTGATTGTTGTGGTCCTCCAAAACAACAGATTGTTTTCAATATTAGTGTCAAGCTTGGTTGTTGGTCTACTTGCTTTGCTTTATGTCATTTTTTGGCCTTATACCTTTTCTTGCTTTTTGAAAGTTTCTTTTTGACGAATTTGAAAGTGTTTCTTTCTTGACTTCTTGGTCAGTTTGTCAAAGATATTTGCTACTGTTTGGGTCATTTAGTACAAGTTGAAGCCTTTTTGTTCAAGTTTTCATTTGTTGTCGAATTTGTAACTTGCAAAGTTTCCGTGTGCTCTTCTTTCAGTCTTTGAGTCTTAAGTGGCATTTAGAGTGCTTTCAAAAGGTTGTTTTCATTACTTCTTGAAAAATAAAAGATCTTAAAAAACATTGTTTTTTTTTCTTTTGCCAAGTTTGATTTTGGTTTCTTTTTATTTTTTGAAAGTGAATTGTAATCTTTTGGGATTTGTCCTTCTTGTTTGGAGAGGATTTTTTATTCAAAATTTGTTTTCTTTTCAAACACTTAAGTTGGCTTATTAATAGTTATAAACAATTGCTTTCATTCTTTTTAGAGTAATTTAGGATCTTGCATCTTCATTTACACCTTTTATTAGGGTAGTTTTTCATTATTAAAGCATCAATAGTCTTTTTAGTTTTTGTGTGTGTGAAGTGTGTTTTAAAAAAAGAAAAGAAAAAGTTTTTTTCTTTATAAGTTTCATAGAACCCATGTAGAGATCTCTTTTCATCGAAGAACAAACGATTGGATCATATAAGTTAGTTTTTCATTGATTTCTTTTGCGTCATACAAACACCATTGGTTTTATTTCCGTTTATCCCTTTGACTTAAAGAACAGCCATTAAAAATCAATTGCTTAATAAAATAAACTAGAACTTTTGTATTGTCATCAGAATACACCAACAAGTTTATTGATCAAAACCCTTAAGGTAGGGCAACACCATACATTCACTCCTTAAGGAAGGAGAACACTCCACAAGCCATATGCCTGTTCATACAATATTCCTTAACACCTTTCAATGTGGAGTCTCTAGCCTCTATATAGGCCTCATACATACAATACCATGGGTCATTACCATGGTTCCCTCAATACCATCTATCTAATACCATGGACCCATTACATTATTACTAACTGCTTGTGGTCCCTTACATGATACAGGTTAACCACCTTATTTATTACTATGGCCCATCCCATTATTACATTATTCCCTTTGGTACCTCTGTTTGTACCCCATATTATCCCCCCTAGGTATATAACAAAATCAAGACATTGAGAAAAACATTGTAGGTGAATTTGGATTTGGCTATAGTGACAAAATAAAAGGTTGAACCAGCTCAATGAATTAGAGGAGAAACAGCTAGCTGCTATCCAGCAAACAAATATTATCCAACAGTAGAGAGCTAAGTGGCGTGACAGGTTCATCAAGAAGAAGAAGTCTCAGAAAAGAGATTGGGCTCTCTTATATGATTCAAGATTCATTCAAGGGTAAGCTATGCACCATATGGCTAGGTCCCTATGAGGTAGATGCAATATTTAACGATGGGACTGTGAATTTGGTTACCATTGACAGTGCAAGGACACCATTACTTGCAAATGGGCACCGTCTTCGGTTATATCATAAACCTGCTTCAATGGATTCATTTGTTAACATTGTCACGAATTTAGACCTTCAGATTACAGGAGTAGGGGAAACCCCCCCTGTGCTGCCAAAATTATAATTCTTCAATAAGAGTAATAGCTGAAAACCAACCTCTGTCGGCAGTTGTTACACCTTATTTCCCTCTCTCTCTCTCTCGATATATATATATATATATATTATATATTAATATATATATATATATATTATATTATATATATATAATAATATATTATAAAATAAAAAATAAAAACAAAAGTAAGAATTGCCTGCGGGTCCTTGGTGCAAACAGACAATTTCTGTAACAGTTGAAACCACTATGTGGCGGCGTTACACACTTCGAAACATCATTTTTTATTTCAGGCATTTTTTATGACTGTTTTAGTTCTTTGTTTTTATCTTTTGTGGAAACTAATAATACATAACAGTCGTCTTGGCTATTACATCTGTAGCAACCAACGACTTCTAGAAATAATCCAAGTAAATTATCTATTGTGATATACAATATGCATCATCATGATTCAGGAGAAATTTCCTTGACTGCCAGAATTAATTTCACGCATCTTGTCACCAATGTCTTCTCTCCATGTCACATCAGGTATGTCATGAAACAGTAATATCACTATCCTCTTTTATTTAGTATTTATGGCAATCTAATGTGATATCCTTTAGACGGCCGAGGTCGGCCATCACATTTAAGCGGGGGGGAATTATATGATGAAATGACCTTTGCATGACCTGTAAGAATTTAAGCCGAAGCCAAAGTATGATGATCTCATAATCATTATCATTTAATGATTTATCATGCCAAAAAGGGAATTGTATGTCAAACTAGACCTTCCATAACTTAGCATTAATAAGGAAACATTATTACACAGTACAAATCCTGATTTGAAATCCTTTCCTTTAACCTAACTGCATCAAACTACCATTTACCCTCTGTGGAAGCATTGTATCATCATTCAAAACTCTTAGATAGAAGTGGAGGAGAACAATTTGCAGAGCTAGAACAATTGGGCATTTCGCCAATCACTTCGGAATTTATCAAGGAGGAGAAGAGAGGAGAACAATGTAGAAACAATGTAGCAATGGATGGGGAAGAAATTCGACATGAACTAGGATCAACATAGGCATTGAAAAATCATCTAGAAGCATGCCAAATTTTTAAAGATGCAGGCTGGTTTGTGTTTTTCCAAAGGTTGGAATGATCATATGGGGCAATTGCTATGGAATTCGCTAAGAATTTAAAGAGGAATCAAATAGAGATCATGGGATTGTAGCTGGAAGTTATAGAGGAGGTAATTTTCCATGTGATGTCATTACCAACAGAGGGAAAAAAGTGGTTTAACAAAAAAATTAATGACCCCTCTTTGAAGGAAGATTTTCTCCAAGGGGAGGAATGACTGGTGAAGGAAGGAAGAGGAATTGATAGGTTGTCGCTTCCCCCACCATGGGCCGACATTTCCCTTTACCTCATTAAGTATATCACATGTGAGGGAAGGGAAACAATTGTATTCAATTACCACTTCTTGTTGTTAAATCACCTCTGACATCAACAAATGATAAACCTCCCGTACTTTTTTCTGGGTAATATCAGGCATATGGTTGCAGCTGTGAAGACAGTTGCACATCCAAAGACTTGCATCACAAACCACGACCTCATCAAGATAATTTTGCTTGACGCCCTAATTCACTAGGGTAGGAGCTAGGATGAATTCATAAGAAAGAAGGCTAGGACTACTGCAGGAAGCAAGCAGGGACGTCTGAGAAAGCTCCAACAGAAACCAAGGAGCAGCCCCAACCCTCGAAAGTAAGGGCTGGAAAGAGACCACTGACAAGCCAATTGGTGATAATAGGCTGAAACAGAGAGTAAGGGTTAGTGGGAACCCAAAGTCCCCATACATTTATAAGAAGAACAAGGAGGCAGCAAGGAAGGAAGATGAAGAGTAAGCTCAGCCAGAGGAACCTTCCTCACTAGGTAAGAATGAGACTCAATCCTTACTGCTTAAAATTGAAAGTTTAAAAAGAGAAAATGAAAAGTTAAAGAAGTAGTTAGGAGAGGATAAGGTAGAGGCAAGGGAACCAGGGTTAGATACTTTGGTTGAGGTTGTAGATATGGTCGGGGAGGAAAATTTTCTGAGTTCTATGTGCATGGCCTGTGCTAAGGAGTTAGTGGCAGCAGGGTATAGATTTTGTGCAATGGACACCGTTTTGAGGGAAACACAAACTGGGTCATGGGAAGCTGATGCAAAAAACACCGTTGAAGACATTGTTGTTACATAAGAACCAAAAGTTGAGATGGAGAATTCCACAGAGAGTAATTTGGTTGCTGATACATAGGAACTGTTGGATGACACCGTTGTTACACAAGAACCAACAGTCGAAGCAGAAGCTAACGAAGGGGAAAAAGAATAATATGATATACATGAACCCGTGGTTGACACTACCATTACACAAAGACTAACAATGGAAAAATAAGCTAACCAAGGGGTAAATGATACACAAGAACCTGTGGATGACACTGCTATTACACAAGAACCAACAGTGGAAGAAGAAGCTAACTAGGGAGAAAAAGAAGTTGTTACACAAGAATTGATTGATAACGTTGTTGTTACATTAGAAGCAGTAGCTGAAATAGAGCAATTTCACTCTCGAGAGGCTATTACACTATTATGTGGAATTCTGCATCTACAGATAAACATAATTTCCCTAGGTGGGTAGTTACACCAAGAACAACAAATTTAAAGTGCTTAACCTTTTTCTATAGAAGATAAATAAGACAAGGGACCTACTTGTCATCTTTCGCTTTCTCTTTGTCTCCTTTGTTTGGCTCCCGTCGCTCCTTCTCAAACTTAATCCGCTCTACAAGTACCTGCAATTGTAAACAGAGGACAAAATCCAATCAAAGAAAGAGATCTATCTACTCTAAGCAAAAGGAATCGAAATAATTTACACATATAATCATCATACATAAAGACAAGAATATGGGAAAAGGTGTAAACAACTTTAGTTTGTAGAAGGAAGAATCACAACCATGAAGTCTGATCCATTGTCACTCTTCCATATTGGGTTCCAATCAAAATCACATCAAAAGAATAGCACTCCAATAGCATAAAAATACTTGCTTACAATCTCAAGCCTCACACCAACAATATCTCCTTAGAAATTCTCAAAGTCGAGCCCCTGATCACTTAGATGAGTGCTCAATTTATAGGAAAATGATGGTGGTTTGGTCATAAATAAGGGTATCGAATGGCCTTCCAAACTTAGAGCTAGTTTCCATGGAGGAAGATATGAGAGGATAGGAGGTTACTTAACTCATTCCCTATCCAATTTTGAGCTCATAAGAGATGATAAGTGTGGGAATCTTCTAGATGGCTCCAAAAGATAAGAATATTCCTAGAACCCTATGATGATTTCACTCAATCTTGCCCAACACAAGTAAAAGTGGGCCTAAGTGCTTTGGAAAGAACCTTGACATGGGCCTACCTGCACTGAAGCACACTTACCCCTGACCAAGCCTGTGCTGGTCCCTCAAAGAGGCATTTCTGGAGAGCTTCAGGCCAAGAAACTCTCAGGGAAGGAGGCATTCAAAGTTTTGACTTGTCTAGGGCATGTAGCAACTGAATTAGGGTTTCATGAGCCCCAATAGTATTGATCTGAATGATGGAAGTGATGTGCCTAAATGGATCTGTAACATACACTTTCAATTGCTAGTGCATGTGGGAGAACACCAGGTCCTGATGAAGGATGGTGTTCTAAAAGAATGTTGTTTATACCATAGTTACAAAAATGGAAGTAGCGGGTGCTCTCTCCGTAAGAGGGAATGATCTCGCTCAAGGCACATAAGACGATGATGAATTCACTCAGGGACAAATGGTTAAATGAAGAATGGGAGAGAGAATGGCATGTTCTAGATCTAACCAATGATAAGATGAAGCTTTGTGAGCTTGCCTTGAACCTGCTAGGATACAGGAGGCCTTCCCCATCATATCCAATGTTCCTATGGGAACGTTATTAATTGTTCAAGTTAAAATTAGTCTTTGAAAACATACCTTATTTGGGTTATTCTACCCGTACCGTTTTTGAGATTTTTCATGCTTGTGATTTTGATCAACAAAGCTTACTTTGTAAGTTATTTTTTCATAACCTGTTGCGTAAATATTCCAATACAAAGATGGTGGTAAGTGTTTTCTCTTATATGAGGGATTTGCAGTTGCAAGCCTTCCCTTTTTTTATGAGGAATCAAATTGAATGGCATTTGGCCATGAAGTCAACTGAGACCAATGAAGAAAGAGTAGCATTATGGATTAGGGAAGAACCAGGAATGGTTTATGAATTGAGACATGAGTTCAAGTTGTTTCTGAGTACCCTAAGAATTAGGGAACAATTAGCCACTTACAGAAAAAGGATTGTGGGGATTTGCCTCAATCTCTACGCACAAATGAAAATTTGAGGACTAACAAGGTGCCTTAAGCACACTGAAGCCTATAGTGTTGGATTACAAGAAGGAGATCCTTTTGAGTTCAGGAATTTTGTGGTTGTTGTTACACGAATACCAGAATATGCCTGGGTGGTGCAAACATTGGGAGCCTTCTAGATCAGACTTAGATTCAGATATCCTTTGATTTGGTTACTGATGGAGGAATACCAGTCGTATTACTACTTTTGTGACTATGAAGAAGAATCCTAGCTGTGACAGTTGATGGCTACTTAGGGATACATGTCTCCGGGTGAAGACACTATTGGTGCCTATAATTTTATAGACTTGCATCAGAGGTATAGTAGGAGAAACTGAGGTGTTGCATGAGGACATGCAATTGCTTCAGTTGGGGGGATATGTTGGGTGTAGTTCTTATACCTATTTCCTATACTTTCTCTCCCTAATTTTGGTACCTTTTCCCTCTAGGCCAACAAAACTTTACATGTTCATCACCTTTTTCCTTATTGAGAACAACCTATTTTTCCATCATGTTATTTTTCCATTTTTGCGAAACATAACGATGCAAAATTCCTTTTTATAGCTAACTGGGGTAAGTATTGGAGAAGTCTTTTGGATCCTCTCCTCTTTTTCAAGTGTTGCTTGCGAGAACGAGGTTATGGAATGAACAACCACGTTGATCGGTCTAAGAGCAGGATGGAACAAATTGATGTTAAACTCTATGTACTGTTATAGATCTTGTTGTTACACCATGATGTTGTTACAAGTATTGTTGTTACACCGTGTTGTTGTTACAGCTTGTCGTTTTTATACCTCAAGTGTCGTTACAAAGTTGTTGTGACCCAGTGATTGCTATTACATCCCAAACCATCATTTGACCATAGGATTTTGTTACACCGTAGCTGGAAAAGTCATGGGTACTATTCCACACAACAACTATTGGAAGTTGTGAATTGCTTATTTAGAAAGTGATAGATCAAAGCAGTTGTGATCTTAACCAATGTATTTAAATATCATTTGTATTTAGGAACTGATTATAACGATTTCTATTTTATGATCAGCATGAGAATCGTGAGATTATCATGACTGATCTATTCATGATTTTGGGTATGTAATAACTATAAGAGAAACTTAGTCTCTCATGTATAGGAGACGACATAGAGGACACTGTTATTTTGATCTTGTAACTTTTAATTGTTTTTAATATCAAAGACACTGCAAAGATGTTGTTGTTGTTTCTAAGTTGATTCTTTAACCAATATTGTGTTCATTCCTATGCCCCTACTAGAGAGGAAGGGCCCTCCTCCTTAGCAGGGAAGTCAACGATAGAGTAGTTGTATATTATTGTTTCTCTCTTTTATTGTTTGTATGGATTTTTGTTGTCATTGTATAATTTTTAGAATATACCCGCTTCAGTTCCAGAATTATGTTATGTTGTTACACTAATTTGATTAGTAGTATGATAGTTGACCATCTAGTGTAGTTATCAGTATTGTGTGTGGTGTGCCTTTGCTCTGGTAATTGTGAAGTGTGATTTCATTTCTGTAGAGTGTTTTAATTTTTGCATGAATGATTTAGTTTCTGCAATTGATTTAGCGACATTCTTTACTATTTTCTATTTTCACTATTGGCTATAATATATCGACAAAGATAGCGCAAATTACATTGAAATAACAAGACCTACCCTGGGTTGACAATTAAATAGTTGCAGTCTTGGTCGATCAGGATTGATTAAAACAACGCTACAAGAAGACTGCCTGAAATTAAATTCTCGGCATGGAGGTTTACATAGTAAGTCAGTGAAGAACTTGAAGGTCCATCTCTTATTTAATACTATGAAAGAGTTCAATTGACAGACACAAAAACAACAAAAGGATCCATGCCAAAGTACACTTGGGTAGTATATACATAGGAAATAGAAACAACTTGGTGCAGTGTGCATCAATGGATCAAAACCATCGATTTCCATCGAGCAATATGGTGTAGCAGAGCATATTGTTGAAATGTTGAGGAGTTAGAGCTATGAGAGGAGACAGAGTGGTCTAATCACTATGAGCAATGAGAGAGTGTTGGTGTAACGAGAGAAACATTGTTGCTGTGAGAAGAACAACGAGGGCAGAGCTGAAGAGTGTGCAACATAGAGCTTATGCGAGAGAAGGAAAAGTGTTAAGGATATGTCACTATGAGTAGCAAGAAAAGAGAAGATGCATGAGACCAAAAGGACTCTATGGAACAACAGTGGAATGAGATCAGAAGTTGTTTCTGCAGCCAACCATTTCTGCCTCTATTTTGAGTTTGAAAATTGTATGAAATAGTAGAAAAATGGAAAAAGTAGGTTGGCGCCTGCATTTAGAAGAGGTTGGTTCCTATTGGCAAGTTGGTGCTTGCTAACCTAAGGGGGTTGGTGCCTCCTGTGGGTGGGTTCTCACCAAAAAACATATGTAATTAAGTAGGCACTTAATTTACATCATAAGAAAACACTAATTTGGTGGTTTTTTCCCTATGGGTTGCCACGTGAGAACATTGTGTCAAATATGTGTGCTTGTTGGCTTAAGGGGTCTTGACCCAGGTTCAGAGTGAGTTGCACCAACCAATGAAGCCCTACATTGTTGGCCCTTTTGGTAACAACCTACATAGCGTAGGTTGCAGTCTCACCCGAAGCAGTATTGGGGGATGCAAGAACCAAGTTTCTGCATCCAGAGACTAGTGTGTTGTATTTTAGCACCTTAAATATGCTTCTGCACAGATTTATAAACTTTTAGGGTTCTTTTACTGTAACTAGGTTAACCACTTTTAGACCTTCGTGAAGGCCCCCGCTGAGCAAATCAGACTTTAAACAAGTGATTTACCTACTTTCACGCATCAAAAGGAAAGCCTAGATTATAGTTCACATAGATATACTTACGTCATCAGAAAAAATAAGAGAAATAGCTTCTAACTTCATGGAAGTGGATAATCATTCATTTCATATATTATTAAGACAGATTTAGTGAATTTGGGTAACATTCATTCAATATTTCAGAAAACATATCATTAATCAACAGCATATAACATAAACACATTCAGTGGGAATACTTATTGATTCTTCAAAAAGTTGTATTTATTGATCTTTCATTCACATATTACATATTCTCGACCCTGCACACACAACTGCAGGGGTTCATGCACTCAAATATGGACTCTACCCAGGCCTCCTGCACACTCATTTGTAGGAGCCTTCCCTTCTCTACCTAAGAGTAGGAAGGAGAGCCTTCCTACCTTAATGCTTTTCTGAGACAATAAAACTTATTCAACATACCAAATTCTCTATCAAAAGTTATCGCCAAGACTTGCTAAGACTCAATTATTTATAGTTTTCCTAATACAATACCATGGCTCTTGGCTCATAGGTGAGTCTTCAAAACTGACAAAAACAAGGGGATAAGACCCCTTTGACTCCTATCTATCTACGTGCTCTGCGTCCAAATTTCGTGGAGACTTTACATCTTTTACAAAATTCTTTACAAAAAATAACTAAGTTAACTCAATTCTACCCCTGGGGACCCCATCCCAACAGGCCCCCAACACAAAGATCATGACTCACCCTTGAGTCACTCAACTGGTCGTTCCACTTTTTGGCAAAGTTTGTTGAATGCCTCGGTCAATGCCTAAAGCTCTGCGGTACTCTGCTTTGCTACTTATTGTATCTCCTGAACCAGTTTCTCTGTGGTTGGCTCCTCTACTGCAAGTTGCGTAGTCCTTTGGGTTTGCTGCATGGCCTTCAACTTCTCATGAATGTTCTTTGAAAGTTGGATGGCTTCCTCTATCCAGGGCTGAAGCCGGTCTTGTAGCAAGGACTGCATTTTATGCAACTCCTAGATCTGTATCAACATCGACTTTCCTTCCCGCAAGCGTGCAAAGCGCTGAACTGATGCCAAGGTCTGCATCATCATAGTGATCTCATCATATTGGTGTTGCACTTCCCTGATCTTTGTGTTCAACTATTGTAGCAGAGGATCCTCCTGCAGTGTATCCCATAGGGCCATTTCCTGAGTGAAGAGTTGGTCACAACCTTGAACTGTGATGTCTAGTTGACCCATGGATTCTTTTATAGTTGTGCTTCTTTGTTCCTGAACTTTCAATGGTGTGGTTGGTTGAAATTTGAGCTTGAGTTCATATATCTACGTTTGGAAGTCAAAAGTGACTCGCCCAACCTCATATTTGGCATCAAGTACCGCAACAGCGAACTTCCTGACTTTGTTTTCAGCCTATGCATCATCTGTGATATGCAATTATGGAACTATTTGACAGGCCTGCTCAATTATTGCCTTTAGATGTGTGCTTCGTGCTTGCATCTCCTCTTTCTCCTTCCATGCCTGTGTATTCTCCTCGTACATCTACGCATTGTTGACTTTGCATTCACTGAGGACTGCGAGGGTGCACTACTCCTTGATCTGCATGGAGGGTCGGGAGTGGCAATGTGGCCACATTGATTCCAAGATCCTTGATATTTTATACCATTTCGCTATCATCCTGGTTATTTGTTTGTAAGGATCCTTTTCATAAGAGAATGACCCTTATGTCCATGGTATGTTCTATTTTTTAAACACTCACTATTGGGATGGGGTCCCTTGGGTCAGTTTTGGGGTTAAAATAACCCAAGTTTTGATGCGATTTTTAAAAGAAATGTAAAGTCTCCGTGATTTATGGATGCAGAGTGTGTAGAGGATTAGGAGTCAAAGGGGTTTTAACCCCTTGTTTGTGTAAAGGTTGAGTCAGTTTTGAAGATCCGCCCATGGTATGCAGACCATGGGATTCTATGAAAGAGGCTATAAATAGGTGTGTCTTAGAGAGTTTGAGGCATACCTATGTGGATGACGAATGGGTTCTTAGAAGTAATAGCACAGATAATTGGGTTAGATAGGAGAGAAATCCTCTGCAGCTAAGTGCGCAGAGGCCTAGGTAGAGTCCTGCAGCTGAGTGCGCAAACCCCTGCAGCTGAGTGCGCAAGGTAGTTTTGAGTCTATAAAACTAAACTGAAGATAAATAAAGAAGATTATCGAATAATTCTTGTGCATATCTGTTTATTTACGTTTACTTCTATTTCTGATAGATGTTGTGGATGAATAATATATTTATGAACTATTGATCTAATGATGCATGATTCACTTGAATAAGTCTTAATAAATGAACACAATACATGTTAAATACTTTCGCGAAGAGTGTGATGAATCCTGTAATGTTTTCTAAATAACTTAAGTAGATTTAACCAAACACTAATCTAGGATTGTCCTTTGATGTGCCCAAGTAGATAAATCAACTGATAAAGGTCCGCAAAATCCAATTGTAGACCTCTGCGAAGATCTGAAGACTGTTTGAATATAGTTACAGTACCAAGCCCTAGGGGCTTATAGATTTGTGCGAAGGAAGATCTACGGCACTAAAAAACATCACACTTATCTCTGGATGTGGAAACTTGGTTCCAACACCCCCCCATACTTCTCCGGGTGAGACTGCAACCTGTGCAACACGGCTTGTTGCCGAAAGGGTTAGTAGTGTAGGGTTTTGTTGGTTGGCACAACTAACTTTGAACCTAGTTCAAGGCCCCTTAAGCCAAAAAATGGTTTTGTTGTCGGGACCGAGATGTGCTTGAAGGAGATGTGTGATGTCACACCACTGGAATCTGACCAAGAAAGAAATTGAGAAGTGGTTGGATCAGAAGATTCACAAGTTCACAGCACAAGAAAATAGGAATCTATGCCTATCGAAGGAGCAGTGGTTGGACAAATATTTTTATATGGAGATACAAGAAATTTTCTTCTGCACCTTCTCGATTGAATTATACAAGTGGTTAGCTAAGTTGGAAAATGGTCAAGGGAGGTGGAAGCTTGATGGACCAATAGTGTGGACTCTGGAACTGGTACGATGATTAGAAGCCTCTAAAGACAAGATCAGTGGGTTGTTGATCATTGAATCAATCAAATTATAGGAGGATTTGTTACAGAGTTCATGGTTGATACCTTGGTCAGCTACAACAAAGCAGAGTGAAGATTTTTCAAAGGACCACGAGGTAAGTATTTAAGATCTTTGAATACTTGGATTAAAATGTTGTTGTATGAAAAATGGGTTATGCCATTGCCTTGATGTTTGGAGCTATGTGAAGTGGAAGACTCTTTAGAAATAGTGAAGGATCATGACCAGAGTATAGTCCATTGATTGAAACTCTGTTGAGCGACGATGAAGGGGCGGAATGAACTCTGTCATGAAGCGTTGTTCAACTGATAACACAGGGTTTTCTACGAAGACATTATCCATCCACTCCGCTTCCATCTCCACCCCCACTGCATACACCTTCGCCCACACCTCCACCTCCATGTCCACCACCACCATCAACCATGGAAAATACAACGAAGCTACCGATCTTCAAAGGCATTGGGAATGAAGATACATAGCAGTTCTGGTTTGTTGCGAATGCTGTGTAGTTGGCTACCGCTTTACAGGATCGAGTGTTAACTTGGTACACTAAATACTATTCTGATAATCCTTTGGCATCACTAGTAGATACTAAGGCCGCTTTAAACAAAGAGTTTAGTAAGCATAAGTCTAACTCGCATTCAATAGTTGGATTTAAGGAAATCATGATGAGGGTTGATGAGACACCTTGGAATTATATCAAAGGTTGAAATGTGTGATTCGAGAAGCTAACATGCATCTCATGGACAATCAACACTGCAAATGGTTTATAGATTCGCTTCTGCCCCACCTAAGGATTTCTCCATCGCAACAGAAGATAGGAACTTAGGCAGAAGCCTTGGAAAGTACGATGAGGTTGCATGCAATGCCTATTTAGGATCTGGCCATGAGGGTACAATAAATTCACTCCCAGTTATAGAGCCTTTGTTTAAAATTGCAAATATTGAAGAAAGACAAGGAGATTAAAGCAGAGGTGTGCGCAGAAGTCTGGTGTTTGAAGTGTAAGAGCCACGGGCATGATAAATACCACTGTCTCATATTTGTGAATTATATTATAGGAGGGGGACCAATTCCCCTAAAGTCGGAAGCCCCAACATAGGGTGAGCATGGGGGTTGTGCTATGGTGCGCTATTTGTCAGATCACTGGAAAACACGCAACAGATAATTGTCATTTGCTTCAGAACTTCATTTAGACACCCCAATAGTGGTTATGTGACTTCTATAAATCTATGGGTCATGATGAGCACCACTATCATAGCTAGGAGCTAATGATGGAAAGAACACCTACATACTAGATGCAAGCAGAAACTTAGCCCACATTGCAGAGTGCTGGAGGAGTGTGTGAAGGTTATCAGGGAAGAGGACAAGGCCATGGAGTGGAGGAGGAGGACCTGGTAGAGGTCACAGATGGGTTATCTACTACAATTGTAGGATACCATGACACCACACATGGGAGTGTCAGAATCAGACACGATCGTCATGTCAATACTATAGCCATTTTGACCATACTATAGAAGAATGCCCAGTTCTGATAGCCAAGATGCAAGAAAAGAAGGTGTGGCCTCAGAAGTTGACACAAAACTTACAGATGATGAGGGTTGAGCCCCGTGAAGAGGATCAAAGCGTGAATATAATGTTGAAGAGTGGAATAACAACTAGTGATGATAAGGGTAAACAACCTGAAGGAGATGGATGGGCCTACAAGGCCCCAGAAAAGGAAGTTGGTTTTGATTTAGAGCACACTAAGGAAACTTTTATGGAAGCCACGAAGAGCTTCGTTGAGGCCTCCACCTCAGGAATATAGAACAAAGTGCAAGGAACCAGTGTGCCTACAGAGGTGGATCCCTTTGTCTTTACCATGTTCTTGGAGACCTACATGAAACTGTTGTGCGATAACAAAGATATGAAGGGTTTGCAGGAGTTAATAAAAAAATGCACCAGCAAAGAGAACATCCTTGACGAAAATCACGTAGTTAGAAAAATTGGCAAACATAAGGTGCGAACAGGGCATGAGATGGGTTTCATCGCGCAGATAGGAGACTATGAAATGGATCAGGTCATTTTGGATTTGGGATCTAATGTGAACATGTTGTTGAAGCAAACATGGGAAAGGATGGGGAGACCTACACTGCAGCGGTCTCCGATTCAGCTCAAAATCGTGAACTAGCAGAAGATCATCCCTATGGGATGATTATATGAGGTCACAGTTGATATAGAAGGTGCGAGTGAAATTGTTGACTTTGAAGTGATAGAGATCGTTGACGCTAGTAATACATACCCTGTGCTCCTAGGAATTGAGTGGGCCATTGACATGAATGGGGTCATCAACTTGAAGAAGAGGAAAATGTCGTTTGAAAGGAAATCGCTTTGGGTTGTAGTGACATTGGACCTTGCAGAAGGGGTGTGCTACACTGAACTAGTCCGTGACTATGAAGAAAGTGAGGATGATTGGACTAGAGCTATAAAATAATAGCACAAGACCGGGACTGGATCAATTCGACGGCAAATGGACGGATTAGATGGGATCGTGAAAGTTCCTACACCTCTGATTTAGATGAAGAGTTGGAACATTGGCAAAATCATTTGGACGAAGTATCTACAATGCACTGCAATATGATGATGAAATCGTTGTGTTCTATTTTGTTAGAGGTAAGGAATTTACCCTATTATGATGGTTTAACTGACGTAGATAATTGTTTGGATGCATTTGAGTGCGAAGTCCTCGAATATAATTGCTTCCAAGCATTAGATTTGGCACTGCATGCTACACCCACACGATGGTGGGGTACGCACAAGTATATCTTTGATGGATGCGGGATTACGAAAGAATGATGAGGTTACCATTTGGGTGCCTAACACTAGATTGGCTGAGAAATATAGTGGGAAGGATGATCCACTTGATCACCTAGCAAAATGAACTAAATCTTATGGAACAAACCTGCAACTGAAGTGGGTACACTTATTTTTCCATACCTTGGACACAATTCCCATGAATTGGTATCTGGAAATAGAGCTCGCCATGGCACTGTGGAGTGGGATATCTTAAGGGAAAGATTCTTAATGACCTTCAATTTTGAAGATGGCTTCGTGAGCATTAATGAAGCTATTTAGGAAATTAAGGAAGTTATATTTAGAACACCACAAGAACCATTGGAGTGGGTCCAACTAGATTGGAGCACCCAGCTGCGCCATGCGCTGGAATGTTATAATGTGACTGCTGAAGAGGAGGATGAAGATCCAAGGAATCTTAATATCCCAGAAGTAGAAGGTTATTGCAAAGTCAACGGTTCGTAAATAGAAAACTCGAACATCACTAGACTGTTGAAAACAAAGCAAGTAAACATTGGTATAGAAGAAGAACCAAAGTTTGCAAAGATTGGGGATTACTGGGATGATGCCACTGTGGATAAAGTTGTTGAACTACTACGCGAGTACCAGGATCTTTTTCCTATTAAGTTTTCAGACCTGAAGAGCATAATAGGCGACTTGGGCGTCATGAAGATTACGATGAAGCTAGATGTGAAGCCTATTAAGTAGAGGTCGTATCATCTTAATCCCAAATAAAAGGAAAAGGTTCATTAAGAGTTGGATAAGATGATGGAGGCAGGCATCATAGAACCTATGGAGGAATCTGATTGGGTGAGCTCGATGGTGGTTCAGGAGAAGAAATAGAAGGGTGAAATAAGTATTTGTGTAGATCTGAGGAAGCTTAATGATGTTTGTGTCCATGATCCATTCCCAACATCATTTACTGATGAAATATTAGACAATGTTGGAGGGCAAGAGGCCTACTCATTCACTGATGGGTTTTGAGGGTATCATCAGATCAAGATCACGCCAAAGGATAGGAGCAAGACAACCTTCACAACAAAATGGGGTTGTTTCTAGTATACTGTGATGTCGTTTCAACTCAATAATGTGCTTGCGATATTCTCTCACATGGTTATAGCAACATTTAAAGAGTTCATCCATAAGTTCTTGGAAGTATAATTTCATGATTGGATGGTGTTCGTTTTACTAAAGCGCCATGTAGCAAGTCTGTGCCTGATGTTGGATATGTGTCGCAGATATCAGATTGTGTTGAAATTGAAGAAATGTCTATTCTATGTTCCCTTTGGAATTTTTCGAGGTCATTTGGTGTGAAAGAAATGGTTGATGGTGGACCTTACAAAAATCTTGGTGATAATGAATGTGGAGGCCCCAAGGAGTGTTAAGCAACTGTGTGCAATGCTAGGACATACCAGATATTACAAAATATTTATCAAAGCATATTCTCAGATTACCACGCCCATGGAGAAATTGTTGAAGAACGATGCAACATTATATGGCATGAAGAATGTTAGCACAACTTAGATGTATTGAAAGAAAAGATGGTCATCCCACCGATATTTTTATTCCCTGATTGGAAAAGGGAATTTCACATATATGTGGATGCCTCTTGCATTGTGTTAGGTGTAGTGTTAACACAGGCCGATAAAGGAGAAATGGACCACCCTATCACCTTCACGAGTAGGAAATTATCGAAGTCTGACAAGAATTATTCAACGATTGAGCATGATGGATTGGCAATGGTGTACGCATTGCAGAAATTAAGGCACTATTTGTTAGGAGGGCATTTCAAGATGTACACAGATCATTCTTCCTTGAAATACCTAGTCAATAAGCCTTTGTTGGGGGGGAAGGTTTACAGATGGTTGCTACTATTCCAGGAGTATGACTTTGAAGTAATTGTGAAGCCAGGAAGGTTAAACACAGGACCTGACCATCTATCACAAATCAAAATAGGCGAGGAGCCTGCCAATTTGGAGGAAGGGTTTCCAAATGTGCAGCTCTTCGCGATGCATGTAGCAGATAATCATTTTGTAGATATTATTCACTTTTTGACTACAGGGATGGCAATGGAAGGGTATATAGGTCAAAAAAAGAAGGAACTTGTAATGTGCTCGACGAACTTTTCAATGATTGTGGAACATTTGTATAAGATGGGTGCTGATGAAATATTGTAAAGATATGTGCCGGATTTTGAGAGAAATAGCATTCTCGTTGAAGCTCATGGAGGGGCTGCGGGAGGACACTATGCAGGAAAGGCGACTGTGATGAATATTTTGCGTGCAGGTCTCGTATGGCCAATGTTGCATAAGGATTCCAAATTGTATTGTAAGGCATGTGATGCATGTCAAAGAACAGGCATACCATCATGAAGGGATCAATTTCCATTACAACCTGAAGTGTCTCTGTAGCCATTTGAAAAATGGGCAATTGATTTCATTGGGCCAATTTAGCCCCAAGGGAAGAAAACTGGTGTGCGCTATATCATCACTGTGATGGAATATCTAACCAGATGGGTAGAGGCATAACCGATTCAAGATTGTATAGGGACTATAAAAGCAAACTTTTTGTTTGAGTATGTCTTAACTAGATTTGGTTGTCCGAAAGTGTTGATGAGTGAAAGAGGTACGCACTTTCTAAATGAAATGATTAGCGTGTTAACTAAATAATTTCAGGTCTACCATCAGAAGAGTACACTGTATCCCCCACAAGCCAATGGAACTATTGAGGCCTTCAAGAGGATTTTGGAGAATGCACTGACAAAGATCTACAATGCACAGTGAAATGATTGGGATGTGTGCGTACCTATAGTACTATGGGTGTATAGGACTACTTTCAAGAAGCTGATAGGAAAACGTCATTCAGATTGGTATATGGTGTCAAAGCTATAATGCCGATGGAGTATATTGTGCCTAGTCTATGAATAATAGCTCTCATAGGTATGGTAGATCGCGAAGCCTTGGAAGAACAGCTCACGCAGTTAATGGAGCTTGAAGAGGACTGATTCTTGGTTGGATTCCATAAACAAGTATAGAAGGAATGTGAAAACGCATGGCATGATCGCCACATCAAGCTTTTTACATTCAAGGTAAACGATTTCGTCTTGTTATATGATAGTAAGTTCACTAAATTTTCAGGTAAATTTAAGATGCATTCACTAGGGCCATATATTATCAAAGAAATTACAAATGAAGGTGCAGTTCATCTCGTGAAGCTGAATGGAGAACCTTTTCTAATGAGAGTGAATGGGAGCCGATTGAAGCTATATACAGGGAATCCTGCGCAATGACTATATGGCGACATGATAGTCTTAGTGCTCTAGGCAATTGTAAGGGAGCGCATGACTATAAACTACACTGCCAGGGTTGGAGGACTATGCAGTAAGTGAAAGATGATAAAGATGTAATCCCGGGAGCTGTGTGCAGAAAGCTGCACCATGGAGAAAGGTTCCACGCAGCACAACAGAAAAGTTACTATTGAAGTCACAGTTCATGACTTAATAGCCAAGAGACGATTGAAGGGAGCAGGATGGCGACATTTAAGGAATAAAGTTTTGAAGATCTGCTGCCAAAACAACATTAACTGTAAAAATTTGGGGTGAACAGTCAGATTTGAATTCAAACCCCCTATAAGTTCCACATGTCGGCCCAACAGAGAACACTTTATACACTTAGATTTGTTTTGAAATTTCTTTTCTGTCGCTCATGAACTGAGAATTTTGGGAGGAATTCTTCGCACACACAAATGTTTCTCTAGAAGCCCGTGAGTTGTTTATGGAAAGGATAACTGCCATCAACCCTATCGAAGCTTTGATTTTTGAAGCTATTGTATCTGACACCCTAGGAGCTGAAGAATCTAGTGCTAAAGCCATGACTGCAATGCCCACAGTGCCGAGGTCACCAAGGCCAAAACAGTCCATGGCAAAAGATAAACAACCCGTTGTGACAGAAACCAACCTACTACAAAGGAGAAGTATAAAAATATGGTACAGGTGTGTGCTTCCCTAAGGACGCATATCGTGACACCCACCTAGAAGAAAGATAAGAAACCAGTAAAGGATAAGTAGAAGGTTGTAGACCTAGAGGTGGAAGAAGGCTAGGGAACAAAGGATATTGATGCTAAAGGCAAAAAACCTATAACGAAGCTCCCTAGGTATATCCCTCCGAGAAAGGGAAAAGAAAAGTTCACTAAAGGCCTAGACTCGAAGAAATTCACCATCTTCACGCCCCTGCTACCTAAGCATGTTCCTTTTTAAGGTTTTCGGCCCACGCGAGTCCCATTATTGAAGATGGAGGATTGGGACCTCGTGAATCATGCTAAGTTCCCACACTTAACGACGAACAAGTAAATGAAGAGAGTTTACTATGTAGAAACATGTATGACAGTGCTAGAAATAGTTGGTTGCACAGATATTGGCAAGAAAGGTGATGAGGAAGTGTCGCGTGGATGAAGTTCCGTCACCCATAGTATCCCTAACTGCCTAGTGCACGAAGAGCATCCTATTCAACTAGTCTAGGTACCTGTGCCAGGAATTCCTTGCGAATTGTTGCAAGGCCCGAGATGAAACCAAGTCATTTCATTATGCTTGGTTACTACTGTCGATTGTGTTGGTTTCATGGGAACTACCGAAGGATAGCCAGTTTCCTCCGCTAGAAGAAGGATTACCAGAGGCAACGCAGTTCACCTCCTTATGGGCTACCAAGGACCCTGTGCAGATAATAAAGATAAAAATATTTTGGGTCCTGATGGAAGTGAGCCTCTGCATGACTGTTAGCTATCATCTAAAGTTCTCCCCAACCTTGTACACACAACTGTGAGCGTACGCAACATTCAAGGCTGACTTTCACACAGTGTATATCCAGGCATGGAAGGATCCAACACAAAAGTGGCATGACTTGCCATATTTGGTGACAGAGATCGATGTGCAGGAGGTAGTGGCATTCCCCTTCAAATCTAGTTGTTGGGCCAAGCACAGGTGCAGAGAGTGTAACCATGAAAAGGAAAGAGGAAACTAAGCAGGCTACACAGAACTTGGTTGTGAAGAAGAAGAAGGATGGTGTAGAGAAGGCTCGGGTTGAGAAGGAACACATTGCCAAGGAGGAGGCAAAACACGAGTAGTGCGAGACCTAGAAAGGTGAAAAGTCACCTTCACTAGAAATAGAAACAGAAGAGTTTACAGGGAAGGGTGGCAGAGGTGAGGAGGAGTAATGCACCCCCTTCATTCTAAGTGAGTCTCTGCATGACTGTTAACTAGCATCTAAAGTTGTCCCCAACCTTGTACACGCAATTGTGAGCCTACGCAACATTCAAGGCTGAATTTCACACGGTGTATATCCAGGCATGGAAGGATCCAACACAAAAGTGGCATGACTTGCCATATTTGGTGACAAAGATCGATGTGCAGGAGGTAGTCGCGTGCTCCTTCAAATCTAGCTGTTGGGCCAAGCACAGGTGCAAAGAGTGTAACCATGAAAAGGAAGGAGGAAACTAAGCAAGCTACACAGAACTTGGTTGCGCAGAAGAGGAAGGATGGTGTAGAGAAGGCTTGGGTTGAGAAGGAACACATTGCCAAGGAGGAGGCAAAACGCGAGTAGTGCGAGACCTAGAAAGGTGAAAAGTCACCTTCACTAGAAATAGAAATAGAAGAGTTTACAGGGAAAGGTGGCAGAGGCGAGGAGGAGTAATGCACCCCCTTCATTCTAAAAATATGTCAGCTGGAGCAACAAGGTGGATCGCGGAAGAAGTAGAAAGCTTAGAAAACACAAGTTCATCCCATGGTGCTCACAGAAAGTGATCTAGATGAGATCATTGATAAAGTCAGGGATGTCGCAAAAGAAGTACTGCAGCAGTTGGAACAACAATACATACAAAAGTTAGGATGAGTCTAAAAGGATCTTCAAGAGTTGCAGCTCCAAGAAACCAAGATCCAAGCAGATTCCGGGAAAGTGAGTGGCATAATTTAGGACACGGTCAAAGTACAGGCGCGAAGATGGTTCCATGGCCGCAGGATGTGCAAGTCTTCCCCTTGCCTGTAGGTTTAGTTTGTGCCAACACTGAGGAACATCATGCCCTCCTTGATAGAGTCCCAAACATGGGCTTGAACCTTTCCATGATGTAACTCGAGTCACTGCATGCATTATTACAGGGAGTCATGGAAGAGCTTCATATGAGGGAACAATGAGCACCCAGTGCTGTTAGCGAAATTAAAGTTAATAATCAGTAGTTGTTCACCAAAAAGACACAGGTTCTGTAGGAGAAGGAGGCACTCCAGGTGCATAGTTCACTCCTGGACTCCGCAGTCGCAAAGGCATGCAAGACAATGCTTGAGCTTCATATCCCCGAGGACGCACAAACAGAAGCGAAGATTAGAAAATTAGATGTTGGTGTGTGCGAATCCAAAGCTGAGGTTAACCGAGTTCAATTCGAACTTAACATGAATATCACTGAGTTGCAATTGAATATGTAGCCCATGACTCTGTCAGAGGTCTGGGAGTAGCACGGAACCACAATCAAGGAAGGACTAGCTACTCTGGATGCCATTATTTTAGACTTCACAACAGTATTTGAGAAATCCATGGAGTTGGTCACCAATATGTAGGAATATCTAAACCTATAGACACTGAATACAAAGGTCAGGGAGCTGTAGTGGTGATATGATGAAGTTAGGGCAACAAAGCACTCAATTGCACCAGCATAACACCTTGCAAAATCACGAGAGAGGAAGCAGCTCCTAGCACACGTAGAGGCAGCATAGAAGAAGGAGGCCTTACTAAAGGCCAGGCTAGAGCTATGGTTGGAAGAAGCTTATCAGATCATGACAACCATCCAAGATAAGATGAAGGGTTTGCAGTAGACACAATAGGCAATCAGGATGATCATAGAAGGCCTAGCCACATAGAAGTTAGTTGAAGAGGTCAAAAATGCAGCCACGTAGAGTGCTATCGACGTTGCTTGATTCTGGATCGCTTGTATCGCACTCATTTTCCCCACACTCACTTTCCCCATGCTCACCTAGATCCTTCTGGCCTGGAACTGTAGCTCACAAAAATCATTTTGGACACCGTCTAGTGTCTACATATACTGTTGTTTGAAGTGTGTCCATACAGTGTTCGCAACAGACTAGAACTGCTCTAGATCTTCACTTCTTATCCCCTTGAAGATTAACATATTCATTGCATTCACCATGTTGAATGGTGGAGGTGGAGGTGTATGCAATGGAGGTGGAGTGGATGGATGATGTGTTCTAGGAATATCCTGAGTTATTATCTGAACAGCGCTTCATGGCATAGTCTGCACTGCCCCTTCGTCATCACTTGAAGGAGGTCCAATTAATGGGCTATACTCTAGAACTGATTCTTCATGATTTCTAAAGAATATTCCACTTCGTGTAGATCCTAACATCAAGGTAATGACATAATCAGCTTTTCACACAACAACATTTTAATCCAAGTATTCAATGACCTGATGTATTTACCCCACGGTCCTTTGAATAATTTTCACTATCACTAACTAATGTGTCTACTACAAATTTAATAACAAATCCTCCTTGAATTCGATCAAGCCAATGATCGATAGCCTATGTGATCTTGTTATCGAATATCTCTAATCTTCACACCAATTTTGGCATCCACACTATAGGACTATCGAGCTTCCACCTTCCTTGATTGTCTACCAATTTATCTAACCACTCATATAATAAAAATGGAAAAGTGCTAAAGAAAATTTCATGTACCTCTGTATACAGATACCTATTCAACCAATCCTCCTTCGATAGGCGCAGATTCCTATTTTCTTGAGCTACAAACTCATGAATCTTTTGATCTAACCACTTTTCAATCTCTTTCTTAGATAGATTCCAATGATGCGACATCACACATATCTTTATGCAAATCCTGGTCCTAGAAATGAAACTATTTTTTAGCTTAGGGGGTCCTAACCCAGGTTCAAAGTGAGTTGCGCCAACCTACAAAACCCTACAATACTGGCCCTTTCGGCAACAACCTATGTAGCATAGGCTGCAGCCTCACCCAAAGTAGTATTGGGGGATGCAAGAACCAAGTTTTTGCATCCAGAGACTAGTGTGATGTCTTTCACCACCTTAGATATGCTTCTACGCAGATCGATAGACTTTTAGGGCTCTTTTACTGTAACTAGGTTAATCGGATTTTAGACCTTCACGAAGGCCCGTGCTTAGCAATTGTGGACTTTAAACAAGTGATTTAACTAATATCGTCCATCAAAAGGAAACCCTAGATCAGATTTCCCGTAGATCTACTTAATTCATCAAAAAAAATAAGAGAAATATCTTCTAACTTCACAGAAGTGGATAACCATTCATTTCATATATTATTAAGACAGATTCAGTGTATTCATGTAGTATTCATTCAATATTTCAGAAAACATATCATTAATCGACAACATATAACATAAACAAATTCAGTGGGAATACTCAGTAATTCTTCAGAGAGTTGTCTTTATTGATCTTTCATTCACATATTACAGATTCTTGACCCTGTGCACACCGTTGTAGGGGTCCATGCATTCAGCTGCAAACTCTACCCAGGCCTCCTGCGCACTCAACTGTAGGAGCCTTCCCTTCTCTACCTAAGTGTAGGAAGCACAGCCTTCCTGCCTTAGCACTTACCCAATACAACAAAACTTCTTCAATGTACCCAATTATCTATCTAAAGTTATCCCCAAGGCTCGTTAAGACTCAATTATTTATAGTTTTCCTAATACAATACCATGGCCCCTAGCTCATGGGTGAGTCTTCAAAATTGACCAGAGAAAGGGGCTAAGACCCCTTTGACTCCTATCTATTTATGCAATCTGTGTCCACATTTCATGGAGGATTTACATCTTTTACAAAATTCTTTACAAAAAATGACTAAGTTAACTCAATTCTACCCTTAGGGACCCCATCTCAACAGTGTTGCTCATGTGATTGGTTATATGAACATGAATTTTGAACTTGTTGCTCACTTTATTTATAAATGAATGCGTTCACAAGTAAAAAAATATAAAAAGGGAATGTAAGCATATTTGAAAGGGAAAAGAATCTCACTATTATTGATTCACCCCCCACCTCACTAATTCCTTATACCAACAAAAATTTACTAAATCATAAGACTCAAAGCTACTCCACTATTTTGTGGAATTCAATTCACAATATAGAACTCAAATCATATACATGCAAAATGAAACATTAAACATACACATAGATTTATCTAGGGGAAATAAACTACTCAAATCCCCTTCCTATCTGTATTACATTAACCAAATAATAGAGATGAATACATATGCTTTCTCTAGCCTAAGTGGAACCTGAAAGTGTATATTCTATCCCTCTTCCTGGTTGATTGACTCTGGACAACACTTAGCTAATTTTCAAGTCCTCTAATCTCCTATTTCCTTGCGCTATTCCTCAAGGAATTAGGCCCCTATTAATTAGGAAATTCCCCAATTTGAATTGCGCAATTCCTTTAGGTTGATCTCTGATTGCATGCACCACCTTTACACATTGGAATAGTCTACAATTGATAATATACTGCCTTAGAATCTACATCTCAATTGAGTAACTCAAGTTTTCTGCATGCAACAATTATTTTAGGTTGATTGATCAGTTAACTGGATGATCACTGAGTGCGACTGAAGTGACACTGAATAACTTGACCTTCCACTAGTTCCTCTAACAATTAGAACTAGTTTAACTGGCAATAACTCAATTGAACTGAATTAGATTACTACAAATTAGAAATCACTCATGCTTATCTAAACTCAAGGCCTCCGACTAGAATTAACTTAGTCAACTGAGTGACAAAATCCATGTCACCTCAGTTAACTACCTCCAAGATTTTTGTTGAAATGGAAATTCGAATTTTCTCTAGTTTGACCAAGGTAAAGTCAAACTAATATTTTCTTGCTGCATTTTTCAACATATAATAAATTCCTTTGGTCATTTCCATGTTAGTGGTAAATACACCACTTGAACCAACATAGGTGAGAATGATAGATGGGAGAAAATTATTGTGACCCACCTCCTAACGCACATAATTATCTAATGTAATCCAATATGATGTTTCATGTTGTCCATTTAACTATTTTTTTATGGAGTAGTCTAAAAGGCCACCACTTTGGCCATTTCTTATTAAATTGCTTCTACCAAACCCCTCTTGGTAGCTAAACTCCCTCAAATCATCCTCTTAATGTATGACCTTCCCCTTTAGTGACCTTGCCC
>APFE031361706.1:0-40736 GCA_000404065.3 Pinus taeda | reverse complement strand
TACAGAGCAATGGAACACATAAAATATTATAGAGACACAGACACAGAAAAATGCATAAAACAAGAGAGAGGCATAGATATACGTGGTTCACCCAATTTGGGCTATCTCCATGGAGAAACAACCAATCCTTCCTTTTATATTATCTAGCAAAATGAAGAGATACAACCTACAACCAATCCACTATAATTTCCTCTTTTCTCTCACACAGTCTCCTCACTCTTTCTCACTCAAAATACACATATTCACAACTACAATACAATTCCCTCATATATACCGAGGGGTTTCCTTTTAGGGAAAAAAACTCTAAATTAAACATAACTTCTACCATCAGATCATCTTTCTAATGAATGGCCCATATTGATTAGGAAATTACAATATTTTACATCTATTTTTAGCTTCGGGGATGCTTCCCCTGAACAACCACCAAGGGGTGGGTGGGTTGTCGCCTCATTAAAATCATCGTCGCCCCCCCTATATCCCCCTGATGGTGAACAAATGGGTGGTTTTTCCACCCCATTACAAACTGGGGTCCAATGCGGCAATACATCTTAATAAAGAAGATAATCACGATCCACACCCAACAACATCATTGCATTCAAGCCTTCACCTTGAACCACCATTGGCATATTGTCCCTCTATTCTTCCCTTCTCCTACCTCAGTTGAACAAAATTTCCCTCCCTTGAAAAATAGTCCTAGCTATCTAGATTCGAATTGGTAATCTCCCCGTGTTTGCACAAAGTAATCTAAAGGGGTGCAAGGGGAAGGTGTCATACATTCACTGATTTGATTAAGGGTTTCCCCATTCCATGATTCCCATGAGGGGTTCTCCATTCCATGATTAAATTTAGGGGTTTCCCACTCCATTGTTCCAATGAAAGGTTGTACATTATGTGATTTGTTCAGGTCTAAAACTTCTCCATTTGATCTATAATATGGATGGTCTACATTTCACTAATCAAAAAAGGATGAAACATGGATTTAGTGGTGGATTTGTGGGTATATTCAATCAAGTTTTGGTGGAAGCTATATATACAACTTTACATCATCCTATGAATACTACAAATTATCTAGGAAAGTTTCATTCTCTAGAGCTTAAGTGCATATTGGCATGCTACCAATTTTCTATAGGTTTCTTCCCATATAATATTAACTTTTCCAATCTAGTGAAATATCTAGAAACCACTTCATTTTAATTTTACCTTTTCATTGAAATTGTAAATGCTTCACTATCATGCACATTAACTTGCATAGGAATTGAAAAATATGAACCCACGTTAAATTCAAATCACATTTCACACACCATAAGCTCAAGGACCTATTTTTTTTGCGGAGTAAAATTTTGTATTTCCCTCTAAACAAGAAATTATATGAAAGTACTGAAAATTTTAAAATGATTAGTCACTAGGAAAACCAAACCCTATCCAAAAATTCACCCTCCTTAAAGAGAGAGAGAAGACATTAAGGTTCCTAGAAGTTCAAAATTTACCATACAAAGACTAAAATATGGGCTTTCATAACCATGGAAGCAAACTAAATAGCCAAGAAAATAAGAAGTCAAATACATAACAAGAGAATAAATAGAGGGGTCTGAATTAGTAGCTACGACCTGGATGGGTTCCTTATTGTCACCTAATGTGCCTCCAACTAGGGGAGGGATGCCAAGGTGTTTCTCAATGTTCTCAAGATATTGATCCAAGTCCTTCATGTGTCGGTACAAGTGTTCAATGGAGTGGAGAATATTTTCTCTATGCTCATACAAATCTAGGACAACCTTGCCTAAGAGAAATTTCATATGCAAATATAGATTCACTGTGTGCATGTGTTGAAAAAGGTAACTAGGTTCGGTCTTAATAATTATCATTGTACTTGTATCAATATGTATTGTATGTAAAAGAAAAAGAAAAAGCAATTATTATTATTCTTTTCTATTCAAAGAATGTTCTTCATGCTTCTAGAGTTTATTAAGTCAAAATAAAATTTCTAATGAGTCAAAGTACCATTTGGACTATTTGCAAGAAAAGAAAATTATTTTATTTTGAGTCATAAGAGTCAATTGTCACCATAAGACCAATCAACCCTACCTAGACAAGTCGACCTAGAAGAGGCACATTTTCAACCTCTTGGACAACTACATATACAAGACACTTCGAACTCATTTTCTCACTCAACTCACACATTGATTTATATGCCAAAGTACAAGAAGAAGAATAACGAAGTCAAGGGAGAGAGAAGAAGAAGCCAAAGGAGAGAGAATTCAGTGGTTTTTACTTGTTTTTGTTCACATGTGAAAAGGTGTTAGGGCAACTCTTCGAAGTTACATGTTTGAATTTATTTTTTTGACCAAATTTGTTGAGATTTGACTAGTGTTGACTTTTGTTGACTTTGACTTGGTTGGAGGAGTTTTGAAGGAGGGGTGACTTGGTATATGTGGAGGTCTTGGTCTTGCTTTTTGGGTCTTAGATACATCACTTTGGTGTGATTCTATGAGAAGAGAATTTGTTTGGGTTTTCCCCTGGTTTGAAGCCTACATATTTCTGTTATTTTTGTTTTGTGATCTTAATGCACTTTATCTTTTGGTAATTTCTTGATGACGAAGACATAATAAAAGTAATAAAAGCCAATAAACATTCACAAGTAATTACCAATTAATAGGAATCAACCCTAATATACTAGCATATTCATTTCTCAACATGGTATCAAAGCTAAGGTGAAGGAAGGACAACTTGAGATCACATTTTATTGGCACTCTTGTTTGAAGGCATTCTTGAAGTAGTTGTTTTCTGTATCCCTTTCCAATGGAAAGATACATGAAGTAATCTTTCAAGACTCTTAGAAGTCTTCTTGAATCTATCACATGTTGCATGAAGTTCATCTCCAAGCTGTCTAAATAAGTCATGGATGGAAATATTTATTATTCTCTTATAGGTTCATTTGAAGATGATAATACATGGGTTATCTATAGTGAAGTTTCAAGGGACATGGCAAGGGAACATGGTTAATGCAAAACTCTATCAAAAGGAAACTCCTCTCACTCGATGGAACTTGGAGATAAGAATAACTACTTGGTCAAAGGGATTGGATATACCTCCTTGGCACTAGAATCTAGTGGAAATATTCATCTCAACAATATTCTTTATGTCCCAGGTTTGAAAAACTCACTTTATACTTATTTCTTAGAATATAAAGGTGATAGGGTGGCATTTGTTGATGGAAAAGTTATTGTTTGGGAAAAGGGTTCTAGTATTGAAAATGCAAGGATTATTGGGATTCATGAGGGGAGGTTGTATATAATTCTAACTCCTCCTAAAAATAACATCAATAAAAATCCTAATTTAATTTGCCTTTGAATTAAATTGGGAATAAAATTGTAATTCCACATCTCATGACAACTTTCAATAGTTAAATAAGTCAATTTGACTTAGTTGGATTAGTTAATTCAAGTTGAGGGTCTAACTAGAGTCATATAGAGTATCTCCTACAATTGGGAGCACTATTTGAGTTTATTTTGAGTTGTAGTTATTTAATCTAGTCTAACTGGGTTAAAGTTAGTTAAACTAGTTCCAAATTATGGAGGAATTGGTGGGAGGTCCCGTAGTGGGGTGAAACATGCAGTAGTGGGGTGTATCCTACAATAGTGGGGTGCAACCTGCTTTAGTGGGGTGTAGCATGTAGTAGTGGGGTGTTGCCTGCAGTAGTGGGGTGTTGCCCGCAATAGTGAGGTGAAACCTGCAGTTTTTGGGTGTTGCCTGTAGTAGTGGGGTGAAACCTGTAGTAGTTGGGTGCTTCCTATGAAACAATGGGGTGTTTCCTGTAGTGATCAGCTGGTAAACTAAACATTCACATGTCAAATCAGAGAAAGACCCAGTTGAGATTAGAGTTCAGGGACAATGTACTATTAGTTGTGAAATCATCTAAATTAAACCGATGGTGCATGTAATCAGAGGAAGGCCTATGAGGATTGCTCAATTCATAATTGTAGAATTTCTCAATTAAATAGGGGCTAATTCCCAAGGGAACAAAACAAGGAAATAGGGACTTGGGCAAGAAAGAAATTGGCTAAGTATTAGCTTGAGCTTGTCTAGGAAGCAATGAGATAGATAGACATAATGTAGAGGTTTCTCTAGCTTGAGCCAAGAATTGTAATCTTCTCATATTTTTAGATTGATGCAATATACAGATAACAAAGGTTTTTGGATGTGGATTTCCCAAGAAAATCATTGTGTTATGTGTGATTGAATTCTTTCTCTTGTATGCCTTGTGATTTGATCAATCATTTATTATTTCTGCTGATGAGTAGAGTAGATCAAGTCAACTATTTTATCATAATACAATCTACAATTTCAATCTAAAAGGAATTTATACATGGTATCAGAGCTGAAATCACTATAGAAGATAAAAATTAGAGTTTTTCTTTTGCAGGAGAAATCAAATTTGTAGTATCATACTTCAAAGCTAGCATGATGTTGTTCTATGGATTGAGACTTGAATATTCCCTTTAACATAGTTCAAACTTATTGCTTGGAAGGACATGATTGAGGTAATTTTGGAAGAAAACATGCTTAAGGAATTCATAGACAAAGATATTCCTAAGCTAGTTGATTCTCAATATCTGGCAAAGTGGAGAAAATGTGTTGCAAAGGCGAGAAAGATTATCCTAGGAGTTCAAGATCATATTGTCTTGAACCTCCATGGTAAGGAGACTCCATTTTCTATGTGGAAGGCCTTGACAAACCTATTTCAAAATAGCAGTGACCACATGAAGTTGGCACTGAAGGACAAGCTCACAAAGATTGAGATGGAGAAGGGAGACACAATACCAAAGTACTTGACCAAGTTCACCAATGTCAAGATGAGCTTGGAAGTGTCAGTGTTACAGTTGCAGAAGATGATATGGTGAGCCTAGCACTTCTATACCTTCCCAAGAGCTGGCACAACTATGAGGACTTAGTTAATGGGAAGGAAAAACTACCAGAGTGGGAGCATCCATGGTCTACCTTGGTACATGAATAGATTCGGTGGAACACCAAAGATGGGACCTCATCCAAAGAAGTGGAACATCACTTTGAATTATTAAGAAAAGAATTTAAATTCAAGGGAAAGCATTCTCGAGGTGAGGAGGGCGGAAAGAAGGACTTATCGAACATAAAGTTTTTTCACTATCACAAGTTTAGGAACTATGCCACGAAATGCCCATAGAAGAAAGCAAGCAAGAAGGAGTCTGCAGTACCAATAATAGGTGAAGCTCTAGCTTCAAAATTTGAACTTGATTTTACTCTCATTGCATGCATGATAAGCACAAAAATGGTAAGCATGTGGTATCTCGACAAAAATGCCTCATTCCATATGAGGGGAAATAGATATCTCTTTAGTGACTTGGAGGATAAATACCTAAAGAAGAACATAGAGTTTGGAGATGATGGGCGGTATAACGCGACTGGTATTGGTACAATTACTTTATAGAGGGAGTCTGTCTCCCCTCTCCGACTCACATATGTGATGTATGTGCCAGGACTAAAGAATAATCTTGTGTCTATTGCAGTATTTAAAGACCATGGCTATGATGTGATATTTAGCAAAGGTAATGTTTTCCTTAGACACATCGCCACAAGAAAGGTTAAACAGATCGATGTGTGAGTCAAGAACATGTATGCACTTGAGGTAAAAGATGCATGCAAAGCCTTGAGGATCAAGGAAAAGGTTAGATAATTGGTTGAGAGGGAGCATGAATTACCTCTAAACAAGTAGTCTCAGAAAGTAGTGGAGAAGCCACAATTGCAGAAGTAGAGAGGAGACAGGTTGTAACCATCCACTTAGGTAGAGACCTCCAATAGGGGGGAATTTTGAGCCAAGTGGAAAAAGGGAGCACATGAAGCCATACCTCCAGGCGAGAGGTGGGACGATATAAAGCCTTAGTCCAGGAGTTTCAGAAATTGGGTAGGGTCCATTGAGGAAGGAATAGACTACGAAGAAACTTTTGCTCTAATAGTTAGATATACAAACATTAGATCACTTATTTCTATTAAATCTACTATGGGATGGAACATTCATCAAATGGATGTAAAAATAGCCTTTCTAAATGGGACGATTGATGAGGAAGTATACATTAAGAAACCCCAAGAATTCAAATTTCATCGCAAGGAAAAACATGCTTGCATGTTGAAGAAGACTTTATATGGCTTGAAGAAAGCCCCTCAAGCATGATACGCCAGGATGGATGTCTATATACTAAGACTTTGTTTCTTCAAGAGTTCTACATATCCTAATTACTACATCAAGGTGGTGAAGAATGAACTCGCTATCATACTACTCTATTTGGATGATTTACTAGTAACAAGTGTGGAGAATCATATTCAAGAATGTAATAAGCAACTAGCAACTGAATTTGATATGAATGACCTTAGACCAATGCATTACTAGTAATGTAAATTATCAAATGAGAATTGTACCAAGTGTTTACTGTAACAATTTTTTTTTCAAAAAATAATGATTCAAATAAAAATTAAAGTGAAAATAAGATAATAGAAATATTAAACATATAACCACAATTGAATGCTTATTCTTCTCATAAAATCTCAAAGTCAAAACATTAGAAGTATAACTTATGAATAGTTTTCAAAATTGAGTTTTATTTGCAAGCATAACTTAATTTTAATCAATAATATCATATAATCCATGCTCATCATCTTCTAGATTTTATTATTGTCTTATTCCATAATATTTTGTGCTTCGGTTTGGTCATTTGCTTCTTCTGATGGATCTGTGATGTCTACAAATCTCCCAAAGTATCAATTTCCAATCATTCTGTCCCACGATGTTGGAGGTTACTTTGCCTTTTTTTCCACACATGATTCATTAAAATCCCTTTTCCTCAAACCAACTTCTTGCATTTCGTATGGAAGAATTTGAATAAAATTAATTCTTTGCTGAAAAAAATTGCATTGTAGTGATTCTTGTTCAGTGGCAATGCAATTTATTCCTTTCTATAGGAAACATGCTAGTATTGTACCTAATCATCAAGTACAAAAGAAATAATTAAGTAAATTAGTATAAACACATAAAAAAAAAAATAAATATTAAAATTAAATTTTATTTACTAAAACTCCTAACTGATAATATATCAAAACAATCTCCTTCATTGAACATAAATCTATAATAAGTAATCATGTCAAGGTTTTGATAAAATTAACAATCTCTCCTTTTTCGTCTTTATCTTCATATGCTAGTTTTTTTTACAACAACATCATGAACCAATTTTTAGCTATGACTCTTTCTATCTCCCCGATTCAGAAGCATATGATTATAGCTATCATCTTTTGTCCAACATTTAACATGAATTAACTCACGATCACTTATAATTGGTTGACCTTCGTAAACAATAAGATTTGAATTTTTCCTATAACATGAAATGGTAAAAGTTCAACTAATTTGTACATAAATACATATTTTTAACATTATAATCAAACATACAATTTCAATGTATTACCATGTAAGTTGAATCCTTGAGTTTTCTTTTCCCTTGAAGCTTGCTAATAACATTGCAAATTGTGTGTTTGAAGGAAATGTCACAAATCTTGAAAATGGTGATGTTATGACTTGTTGAAATCCCGTAACCCCTTTACTAAAATCTTGATATCTATAAGGTTCACTAGTGTATCCAATGTTTGAGAAATTTAAACCATGAGGAATATCTGCAATAACCAGGGAATAATCCCTTTTAGGTATGAGTTTTGCAATGTTTTCAAAATCACCTCGTATTATTTGATATTGGATAGTCTGAAGCCCATTCGCAATGAAATGATTAATTCTAGGATCAATTTCAACATTCTTAAGACGTTGTTTTTTCAGCCTTTCTAACTTAATTTTTTCAATAAAGATTTTGAAACTATATGTTACTCCATTTGCATCCTTCTTTGACATCTTTCATTAAATAAACAAATATATGTATAAGTAACAAAATAAAAATACATATGAATAAAAATGAATGCATAAATCAACATGCTTTTTTAAATGCAAGATAAAAATCTTTTAATATTGATGTAGAACTTGAATCTGGGTAATTGTGTGCAACATCATCCCAACTATCTTCATTCAACAATTTAACCATATGTTCTTTTATTTTCATATAAACCTTGTGACTGAATAAACAAAGTAAAAAATGTTAATATAATGATATTTATAACAAATACTACCAACAACAATATGTTATATTTAAAATAAATTTATAATCGAAAAATAAATAAAAATAATTCAATTTTTTTTTTTTTGAAATTCCTCACACATTTCATCCAATGATAATTCACCTAACTTCACGCGAGATAACATTGATTTGACAAGTTTTCATCTTTCACTCCTTGCATTGTTCTCCACGGTGTGAAAGTCATATCGCCTGGAAGTTGCTTGATTTCAGGGTGCTTGATCAATGGTTTAGACTTTTAAACCTTATGGTTTTTTATGGAAATGTTCTCCCACATGTCAAAAATATCATTAATCAATTACCATGTGTCTCTAGTTCTAAATGCCAACTCGAAAATGTTATCCATACCTCTGAATATATCTGATTTTAATTTGCCACATTTTGAATTGATTTTTTCCTCAATTTGATAACCTATTTCCATACAACATTCCTCCCGAAAGCTTAGACTAACCTTTGTCATATCCCCAATACATTTTTCTTCAAATTCACTATGAATAAATCTGACCCTTTGGATGAAATTCATAGACATCCTATTTTCATTATCTGTATTATGATCCCATGCCAATAAATTTGCTTCTATATCTGTTAAACCAACATAAATGATACATTTCATTGTTTCAAAATTAAATTTTTTGGGATATTCCTCCATTAATTGTCTTCTAGCCTATACATAATGGTTCCCCCCCAATTGCATAATATTTGTATTCAAAACATCTTGACTTATCAAACGCCTCTTTTTTGGGAACTTGAATTGGATCAACAAGAAGCACATAATCAACCACATGTGGATATGACTGTACCTGATCAATGTTTCCAAGTTATGAACATGCAGGTGGTGTGGATTTCTAATTTGATATTTAGTTTGTTCTTCGTTTGGATTATAGAATTGGTTGACATTAAGTTGAAATGTATGACTCCCCTCAATTAAGTTTGCCTTCATCAACTGATTTCGAATGAAATTTTGTTTTGTTTTAATAATGCGGCCCTCTAAATAAACACCTGGCATTATGATTTCCCTGATGCCTTTTGAGATTTCACTATGATCTTCACTATTGCCCATGATTTTTTCAAAATGACCAACTTTTGATTTCTTCCTCATATCAGTTATCATATTTTAGTCCAGGTAAGCAATCTCCTCATCATCAACTGGAAGATAGACATTCCTAGGCATTTTTTTTTGGTCATTTATGGATTTTCTCCTTTTCAACAATAGTTCTAATCTCATTCTCAGTAATGGCAACATATTCTTCAGTTTTAGCTTCCACATTTTCAAAATTAACATATATAGCTTTACTAGATTGATCCACTATAGGAATTATTTGTTGATCCCTTGTATATACTCTTGTAGATTCATGAAATATTTTTCTTTGCTTCTTTCTCCTATCTTCTTTTGTCTCTATGTGGAAATATCTAGAAACATTCGTAATATCTCACTCTATATAATAAATTACCCCCAACATAATTGAAAGACCATCAAAAAAATCCTATCAAACAAAATATAATATGTCAATAATAAATAAGTTATCTAAAATATAATGATACTTACATAATGCAATACAAATAAATATAAATAAGCAAACTTGTAGTATTTTTTGCAATGTGGCTTACCATTTGTTCACACATCTTTGTAGAATATTCATCTGGAATATTCATCTGTGTCATACTTCTTTAGTGCAAAACGATATCTAACCTTCTCACGTTACTTGGGAAATTTTGTAAGTACATAAACATCTTTTCCATTCAACACTAAACATATGTCTTGTACTTTTCCTAGCACCTCATAACTACCACCATTGTAAATCATACCAACATATAGATATATGTGCACACCTTCGTCACTTTCTCTATCTTTAACATTGCATGTAAATTTTGCTTTATTTATTTCTCATGTCGTCTTCCATTGTGAAATAATCTTCAATTCATTTGAGGAGGTAGTTGCTCGACTTTTACTATGTGTCTCAGTTCGGTTTCGGCAGTATTTTTTGAGGGTCCAACTACAACTTTAGATGATGTAATTGATGCCCTTGTTCCATAAACATTCAGAGAGACCTTCCTTTATGCCATTTTCTTGCAATATATATATAAATAATAATATAATATTATAAATTCAACAAAATTTGATATCTAACTAAACAAACAAAACTAAAAATAAAAAAAATAAAATATATTCTTATACTTTAATAAAAAAAAATAAAGATAAACCCAAATGTAAAAAATATAAAATTTTAAAATAAAAAAAAAAATAACCAATTAAATTCACTTAAACTTTCAAATGAAAATAAAATAAATAAAAAAAAAATATAAAAAATGCAGCAGGCGGGCGTGCTCGAGGCCTGTTGGCCCTCGCTGGGCGAGGGGGTCAAAGACCTGAGCGTGCCCTGGCAGGACGGCGAGGGCCTTCCCACCCACAATTGGGTGAGGGTCCTGATTCCCATAATCAGCCCCCTCGCCTAGCGCAAGGCCGACAGGCCCTAAGTGGCAAGCCTTGGGCGATCTTCTTGTGTTGGGTGAGTGGGTTGATTCCTGAAATCAACCACATGACCTAGAAGGGGGCCGACAGGCCTTGCACCCCCCTTGCCCAGCGGGGGGCCCACATGCCCTGATGCGCATGGGTAGGCCACCTAGGGTCTACCAACTTCTCGCTGGGCGAGGAGGTTGGGGACGGACAAGGCGTAGGAGCACATGGGCAAGTCGCACAGGGCCTGCTAGCTCCCCACTAGGTGAGGGGGTTAGTAGGTCCTAGACAGTCTCACCTGCGACTTGCAAGCCCCCGCTATGTGATGTGTTATATAAGATTATTTTCCACTCCATTATAATGAGAGAAACCCAATATCAACTTACTTTAGTTGTTTGGCTAAAATGCATCCCTTTTCACCTTTTATTTTAGTTATATGAGATTTATCCCATGATAAAAAGGTGGAATTACATGATTTAGTTATTTCTCATAATTAATTTTCCAAAATATTATAATTATGAGATAATAATTATTTCATAATTAAGATAATTGAGAAAAAGCTCGTAATTGTGAAAAAGGTTTCTAGAGTTTTTCATTCCCAAGGAGATCAACTTGATCCACTTGTGTATGAGTTGGCTAGGGGGTTGAGAAGTTAGGAAACTTCTACAATCATGGACCACGGTCCACCGATGTTCTCACCGATACACAAGTGGGTCAAGTTGATCTCCTTGGTAATGAAAAACTCTAGAAATGTTTTTCACAATTATGAGCTTTTTCTCAATTATGTCAATTATGAAATAATTATTATTTGATAATTATAATATTTTGGCAAATTTATTATGAGAAATAACTCAATCATGTAATTCCACCTTTTTATCATGGGATAAATATCACATAAGTAAAATAAAAGGTGAAAAGGGATGCATTTTAGCCAAACAACTGAGGTAAGTTGGTATTGGGTTTCTCTCACTATAATGGAGTGGAAAATAGGGTTATAACACGAGGGGGTTGATTCCCCTCACCCAGCTGGGGGTTAACAGGCCTTAGGTCACTTGCGGCATGTTGACTCCCCACTTGGGCAAGGGGGCCAATAGGCCCTAGGTGGCCTGCCTAGGCACACCTAGGGCCATTCGCCCCCCTTGCCCAGTAGGGGTCGACAACCCCTAGGCATGCCTAGGTAGGGCGCTTAGGGTCTGCTGGTCCCTCTTTGGACCGAAATTGACTCCCTAGCCTAGCGGCGTGCCAATAGGCCACCTAGAGCCTACTTCCCCCTGCTGGGTGAGGGGGCTAACAGCCACGGGTGTGCCTAGTCAAGCCACCCAAGGAGAGGCCAACAAGCCTTGGGCAGGTTTCCTAGGGCCTACTGACCCCCTGCTAAGCGAGGGGGCTGGCAGGCCCTACACAACCTACCTATGTGTGCCCACGACATGTCGACCCCCTGCTAGTAGAGGGGTATCATTCCCATAATCGCACCTAGGCAAGCTTGCCTATGCCCTACTAGCCCTATGCTAGGTGTTGGGGCTGATTCTTGGAATCAACCCCCTATTTGCGAGGGGGTTGATTCTTCCCGCTGGGTGAGGGGGTCGAAAGGCTTTGGGCTAGCTTCCTTGGTGTGCCTAGGGCCTATAAGACCACCTCTAGGTGAGGGGGATGATTCTCAGAATTGACCTCCTTACCCGACAAGGTGTCAACAGGCCGCAGGAAAGCCTTGCCTGGGTGAAGTTAAAAATATATATATATATATATATATAATATATATATATATATAATATATATATATATAAATATAATATATCATTCTTTAAAAAAAAAAAAAAAAAATCAATTTCCTTTTAATATATATATATATGTCTGTGTGTGTGTGTGTATTTTGAAGGAATAGTTTATTTTTAGTATCTCAGAGGAACTTAACAACCGGCCTGACACATAACTACTAGTAAACCTATGGGAGTTTACAACCTATCCTCCTTGGTGTAAACCAGTCACCTCAGGGGGATTTGAACTTGGGTATGCCTTGTTTTAACAATTTCCTAAATTATGAATTAATGAATTGAGCTTCCCCCGAGGATAAATATTTAAAAAGAAATGATTTTCCAACATAAAACAAGCTATTTTCCTAAAAATTCCTCTTTAAATGGTTAAAATAGAATGGAAACTAACCTTTGAAATGCGAAAATCTCTCGTTGAATGTCTTGTCAATGTAAATGTAGCTCCTTTACAAAATTGCTCAAAGTTTTTTAATGAAACCTCCAAAAGACTTGATGCGATGTAAGGAATAGTAATAATGAAAGTTAATATATAGTGAAGATTAAAATTAAAATTAAGAAAAAATAATATATAGGTAATATTATAGGTTTGTACTAACTTTTGTTAAATGTGGGATAAAAATAAAATACAAGTTATAAAAATTAACTTAATTATCTAGTTAATGTTAAGTAATTAAAGTAAAATATTTATTTTGATTTCGAAGGAATGTATTAAAGGAAAATTTGTGTGGAAAAATTGAATAGAAAGTAAGGTCAAAAGTTTTAAGACAATTTTAGTAGAATGTTTTCAAATAAATTTTAGAAGGAAATTTTTGAGGGAAATATTTCAAATGAATTTTTGGAGGGAAAACTTTCACCAAAAAATTTTGGGGGGAAACGTTGGAGGGAATTTTCATTCTCTAAGCTATAAATTGCCATTGGGAGATAGTGCATTTGTATCATTCAACATATTCTTTTTAAAAGTCATGGATTCTTCTGGTAGTGAAGTTTCTCTTTCTGAAGCATCAACATCTTTGTCAAGTATCAACTCTATTCATATTGATGAATATAATAGAAATTCTTTCACTATGAATAGAGATTCAAATTTTCCACTTAGTCCTAATCCTTAGGACTATGAGAGAAACACTAAAGAAGGGCGGGGTGAAGAAATTCTTGTAAATAAAGAGTCAAATTTTACACTTAGTCCTAATCCTAAAGACTATGAAAGCAACACTGATGAAGGGCATGATGAAGAATTTCCAATAAATAGAGAGTCAAACTTTTGACTTAGTCTTAATTATGAAGACTATGAGAGTAGCACTAACGAAGGGCAGGATGAAGAATTTCTAGTAAATAGAGTGATCCAGACTTATGTAGGAATGCAACAATATACATATATACACATAAACACAAAGACGCAACAGAAATAAAACTTCATTTCATTAATATCAAGGAACTAAAATATGCTTACACACAGAAATGGAAATAAATTGGCTCAGGCGATGTTAACTTATATCTGAGAAGGGATGTGGTAGCTACATGCCACTAAATTGTGTTATAATGAGGCTTACATGCCTTTTTATTATTAAAAAACAAGGGAAATCCCTAAACAACCAAAACACTAACCTCAGGAGATGGAACGCTAAGAGTTTGTGGGCCTCGTTGGGGTTAGTTGGGAAACCCACTTCACAAGGTCGTAACTTGGTCATATTTTCTCCATTTGGCGTGTAAGATACCTCGTTGGAAATATCCCTTTGAGTACTATAGGATTTGTTGCAAGCCATTTCTTTTGATGATGAGCCTGTTGTGGATTTAAAAAAAACGTTGTTTAGGGGGTCAAAGCTGCTTTAGAAGTTCAAGACCCAAAAAACAGCTTAAAATAGTAAATGTTGCTATAAACAAGGAAACTGATGAAATCAACTAGAGGTCTAGGTGTAATAGGTGGGTGGACATCAGTAGCCACTTGGATCAATCCTCCCTCCTTAGGAAGAAATGGTCCCCATTACATGTATAGGCTCCATGAGGTGATGAATTTTTTATTGAACCAGGTCTGTGGTGAAGGAGTTGACCCACTTTGTAAACTCGATATAGCTTGATCCTCTATTGGCAAGTTTTCTTGATATACATTTCCATGGCCCAATTAGTTTTGGCCTATTCCATGTAGTCTAAGTTTAACTCCGTTGGTGTGAGTTGTTCTACAATGTTAGATGTGTCCAAAAACGGTGGAAAGTATGACCGAAGGCGGTCCACATTGAATATTGGGTGCAGGAAAAGGAATGTGTTGGCTTAAGGGGTCCTAACCCAGGTTCAGAGTTGTTCGTACCAACCAAAAAAAACCCTAACTTCTAGCCCTTTTGGCAACAACCTGCGTAAAGCAAGATACAGTCTCACCTGAAGCAGTATTGGGGGATGCTAGAATGAGGTTTCTGCATCCAGGGAAATGTGATAGGTGGTTCTTAGGCTCCTATAGCCTAGATCTGCCTTCGCGCAGACTAGTATCCTTCTGGGAATTGTTACTATAACTCGGTTAATCTGGATTCAAGACCTTCGCAAAGGTCTACAACAAGTTCTTGCTGAACTTGAGCAGGAAAATTACCTACTTTCATGCATCAATAAATAACCCTAGATATGATTTCGTGCAGATTTATCCAATTCATTGGAAAACATAGCAGGATCAACCCTTAACTTCACGAACATAGATAATTACTTAAAGTATGCAAAAATAAGATAGATTCAACAGTTTCATACAGTTTTCATACATTATTTTTTGAAAACATATAATTGAGTGACGAAATATAACATAATCAGAAGCAATAGAAATGCATAGTAATTCTTCAAAATTAGTCTTTATTCATCTTCAATGTTCAGATTATAGACTCTTCTACCCTATGCACTCAGCTGCAAGATCCTTCCCCTTCTTGCCTAAGTACAGGAAGCAGATCCTTCCTACCTTAGCACTCGCCCAAAATAATCTTTATCTTTCCTTAGCTTAATTACTTTCTTCTAGACTCGCTATGATTGAAATATTTATAGCATTCTTAATACAATACCATGGTCTGCAGACGATGGGTGAGTCTCAAAACCGGCCTATTTTCTTATACAAACAAGAGGCTAAGACCCGTTTGACTCCTAACTACCTGTGCACTCTACATCCACATTTCGTGAAGACTTTACATCTTTTACAAAAATTTATACAAAACTTGGGTTAACTATCCCAAAAAACTGACCCTAGGGAACCTATCCCAATAGGCCCCCAACACAAAGATCGTGACTCGCCCTCGAGTCACTCAGCTGGCACCTCGACCTTTCTACATAAACCACTGAGCTCAACCTATAACACTACAACTTTAGCAACACTCTGTGATGTAGCCTGTTGTACTTCTTCAACCAATTTCTCTGTTGTTGGGCCCTCCACTGCTAGGTGCATTGTCCTCTATGTCTACTATAGCACCTTTAGCTTTTCTTGAAGTGAAAGAGTAAGCTGACAAGCTTCCTCTAGCCATGACTGTAATCTGGCCTTTAGCAGGGCCTCCTTCCTCTGCAATTCTTCCACCTGTTCTTGTAGTTGCTTTCCCTTGTGTAGCTTCACAAGTCGTTGTGCTGGTGCCAAAGTGCATGCAGTTGCTCGGACCTCATCATATTGTCGTTGTGTCTCTCGAACATTGCTGTTAAACTTCTACAATTCTGGGTCCTCCTGTAGAATTTTCCATAATTCCATTTATGTGTTGAACATCATTACGTAGTCATTTACTACAGTATCCAATGTGTTCATACCATCCTTGATTGTTTCTCTGTGTTTCTCCTGAACCTATATTGGAGTCGTTGGTTGCAACTTCAACTGCAGCTCTTCTATCTTCATTTGGAAGTCAAAAGTCACCTTGCTGACTTCCTCCTTTGATGCACGTACTACAGCAGCCAATTTTCCTAATTTTACAGAGGCTTCAAAATCCTCTAGTATGTTCAATTCAGGTATTGTTTTGCAGGCTTGTTCTATCGCTATCTCCCGGCTCTGATATCATGTTTGCAACTCCTCCTTATCCTTTAACCCCTGAGTTTTCTCCACGAACATCTGTTCGTTGTTGACCTTAAACTCACTTATGATGGTGAGGACACGTTGATCTCAGATATTCAACTCATTTGAAATCCCTTGATGCAGCGCATGGAGGGTTTGGAGTGGCAGTGCGACTAAATTCAACTCCATGTCCTTCACTGTGCTGACCACAGCGCGATCCTCATCTGTCTCTACGTGAATGGACCCTTCTAGCAAGGGTATGACTCTGAGGTCTAGAGTCCATTCTAGCTTCGCCACTATTCCACTTCCTTGTGTCAAGCTCGTCTGCACCCCGCTCGCTTGCCCGACGCTCACCTGAATATTGTTAGTCTAGATCTGCAGCGTGTGTAGATCCTTTTGGAAACTTCCTAGCATCTGCATGTACTACTGCTCAAACTGCTGCAATAGCACAGTGGTCATGTCTGTAACTTTGTCACTGATCTCATCGAGATCACCTTCCGTAAGCACCATCGGGTCAAGGTACATCTTCTTATCAAACTTCTGCTTTTTCCATTGTCCACCTGTCTGCTCCTGCTCACTCCTCTTCAAGGTGAAAGGTGTGCTCTGCTCCTCACTACCACCTCCTTCCCATTCTGATAGCTCTTGCTCATCAGTGTGTTGGAAATATGATTTTTTGCCTTCTTCTGTATCATGTCATTCTTTTTCAACCTACTCTTTGGAAGTGCACTCTTTCTCTGCTTGATGTTTTTCCATAGTTGCCTTAGCAGCAAATTCCTTCTTCTTCTACTCAACGAGAGCTCACGAGGCCTTCTGAGAAGATTCCTTATGCTTCTATGCAGCAGAGCTCTCTACACATTTTCTTGTTCCCACATCCAGTGTCATGGGTTCACACCACTCTGTTGGTCAACACCCCGCAATCTCCTACACATCCTTCTCAGAGACCAAATAGTACCACTTGTGCCATATGTGCTTTGGGTCCTTCCGCACTCTAATTGACACATTATGGAAATCACCCTTGAACTCTGTGTAGACCATTAATTGCTCAAACAAGGTTGGGGACAACCTTGGCCTCTGATTGATAACCATTCGAAGGTCCATCTCCACTAGGATCCAGAAAATTTTTGACTCCTTGATTCTTGCCAGATCCTTTATAGACCACAACGAGGTGAATTATGTTGCCTTGGGTATATCTTCCTTATGCAGGGGGAACTAACTATCCTTTGGCAACCTCCAAGCTACTAAAACAATAGATAATAAAATCCATTCATAATGCAACAACTTTCTCTCCTCCTAAGCTTCCCGACAATTTGCGAGGAATTCCTTGCATAGATATTTTTCCCAGTTGTATTGCACCCCTTTCATGCACTAGGCCGCTAGTGACACTATTGGCATCAAAACCTCATCCGCACGACACTTCCTCATAATTTTTCCCACAAGAATCTAAGCAGCGAACTACACCACATGTTCTTGAACGGAGTGGATAGAGTATCCGTGTGACCTCTTAACAAGCCCATACTCGTTCTTCATCTTATTTGCTAATTCTTTTTCCTCACTTTTCCCTCCAAACTCCTAGGCAGGGTCTGCTCCTTTGTAAGGCATCTTCAATATCTAATGGATTAACATGTCGGTAATTGGGATGAGCTCCCCAAGCCATAAACACCCATCATGCTCTAGTGTGAGGAGCTGGCACACACATACCGTATTGATAGTTAATCAATGATAATGTGCCACACAGAGCATGTTGAGTAGCCTAGCCTACTCAACACCTCTTAACCACTTCATGGGCTCTGATCATGTAACCCCAGCCTCCTCATAGTATATTTTTGTCATATACTTGTTGGCTGCCAATTATGGGAACCTCTCATCGTTCGCAACATCCAAATACTCCATTTTTAGCACTAGAACGTGCGCTAATGTAGTACCTTAAAATTCCACCTGTTCAGGCAATAGGGGTGTTGAAATTGTGATTTTCTTGGAATTCGTGTCCTTGGTAACTTTGGTTCTTCCCTTTCGTAGAGAGATATACTCAAGAAGCCATGAGATAGTTTCAAACTCTTCAGCGTCCAATTCCTCTACACCCTAGTATTCCTCTCCTCCTCCAAATCAACCACTTTCTTCGGTTGTTTGTCTTTTTTCTCCTTTTTTCGCACCTCCAGATTCTTCCTCGGTGACATTCTCGTCGACATCAGCTTCTTCTTCTTTTCTTTGGCAGCCGATTGCTTTTCTTTTGTGACGGATTGCTTCAGCCTCAGTGACCTCGATGAAATAGGCACAGGGGTTGTAGCTTCCAACCTTGAACTCTTAGGACCCGGCGTGTCAGACATAGTAGCTTCGAAACTTACTTCTTCAGCAGGGTTTGTAGCAGACATTCGTTCAATGAATAGTTCCCGGGCTGCTGCAATGTAGTTTTCAAAAGAGGGGCACATCACAAATTCTTCCCAAAACTCATGATTCATAAGCTTCAAACATCAAAACTCCCAAACAACTCTCAGAATGCAAAGTATTCTTCATTGGACCAACATGCATAATTTATAGGAAGTTTTGAATTCAAATCTGATCGTTTCCCCCAAATTCTGATACTAAATGCATCTTTGGCAGCAAATCTCCAAAGATTTTCACCATAAATAGTGCCTACCCGCTTCTCTTAATTGAGTTTTGGCCTTAAAATCATGAATAGTAACCTCAACGACCACTTATGGAAACATATGTGCGGCATCATCCTTCATGGTGCAACTCATCCAGCGCAGCTCCACCTATTGCACACCTATCATCCATTGTGTAGCCTTTCTCCCATGTTTTTCACCTAGTCGAGCAATGTAGTTTATAGTCCCGCAATCCCTTGCAACTACCCAGATTACTAAGACTTTCCTGCTGCCATATAGTCATCACGCAGGGGCAGGATCCCCTGTGTACAACTTCAGCCTACTTCTGTTCACTTTTCTAGGGAATGGTTCTCCAATCAGCTTCATGAGTTGAACTGCACCACCATCTGTTATCTCCTTAATAACATATGGCCCTAACTAGTGCATTTGAAACTTTCCTAGAAACTTCATGAACTTGTTGCCATACAACAACACCAAATCATCTACATTGAATGTGCGTAGCTTAATATGTCAATCATGCCATGCCTTCTCGCGTTCCTTTTGCACTTGCTAGTGAAATTTGACAAGAAAGTGGTCTTCTTCTAACTCCATAATTTGTGCAAGTTCTTCGTCCAAGGTATCATGGTCCGCTAGCTTAGTCAAGGCTACAATCCATAAACTTGGCACAATATACTCCATGGGCATTACTGCTTCAATTCCGTAGACCAACTTAAATGGATTTTGTTCTATCAACTTCCTATAGGTCATCCTATAAGAATATAATGCCGCAGGTACACACATGTCCCATTCATTCCTTTTTGTGTTTCATACCTTTGTCAATGCATGATCCAAAATTTTATTAAAAGCTTCCACCATTCTATTCGCCTGTGGGTGAAAGTGTGTGCTCTTCTGATGATACAACTGAAATTCTTCCAACATCAAGCTAATCGTTTCATTCAGGAAATTTGTACCCCTATCTCTCATAAAATCTTAGGACAACCAAACCTTGTTAAGACATACTCGAATAGAAACTTCGCAGTAGTGGTTGTTGTACAATCCTTCACTAGTTGAGCTTTCGCCCACCTGGTTAAATACTTAGTTGCAGTAATGATATAGCGTGCACCCGTCTTCTTTCCTAGTGGTTGTATGGGATCTATAAAGTCAATGGCCCATTTCTCAAATACCTGTAATGAAACTTGGGGATTTAAAGGCAACTCATCCCTTCACGAAGGTTGATCCATCCTTTGGCAAGCATCACACGCCTTGTAGTATGCCTTAGAATCCTTGTGTAATGTTGGCCACCATAACCTAGTGCGCAAGATCCTTTGTGCAGTCGATTTCCCTGCATAGTGATCTCTTACCACTCCTCCATGGGCTTCAGCTAGGATACTAGCGCGTTCAAACTTGGGAACATACCTTCACAATATTTCATCCACCCCCATCTTATATAAATGGCCCGCAATTACTGAAAAATCTGTAGTGTGAACTACTAACTCCTCCTTTTGTTGGGTTGAATAACCTTCCGGAGCTATTCCCATCATTAAGAACTAAATAATATCGGAAAAATGATCATCCGCAATGCGCACTGTAAAGAGTTGCACATCTGGTAGTCATTCCTCCAAACTACTTGGTTCCTCTCCTATTTCAATCCTGGATAGATGGTCCGAGCTTACATTCAACCTTCAAGGCTTCACGTTCACCTCAAAGTCATAATCCTAGAATAGTAGTAACCATCAACATTTCTTCCCCCCCAAACACAGGCTTATTGACCAGGTATTTCAGTGCAGAGTGATTTGTATACATTTTAAAGTTTCCATCCAGCATGTAATGACTAAACTGCTGCAGTGTGCAGACCATCGCCAACCCTTCGTGCTCTATGGTGGAGTAATTCTTCTTGGCTTTGGATAACTTTCTACTCATGAAATCTATCGGATTATCAATCTCTCTGTCACTGGCTTGTGTTAAAACTACTCCTAGCCCAATGCAGGAGGCATTAACATGCACATGAAACTCCTTTTTCCATTCCAGAAACACCAAAATAGGCGTTGTCACCATTTTCTCCTTTAAGACATCCAAGGTGCACTAACAATATCCATCCCAGCAAAACATCACATCCTTCTTTAACAATTTCTCCATTGGCACTGTTATCTGGTCATACACCTTGATAAACTTCCTGTAGTACCTAGTGTGCCCCAATGTAGCGCATAGTTGTTTCACATTCCTAGGAGCTTCCAAATTCACAATTACAGTGGTCTTTGCAGGATCCACCATCAATCCTTGCTTACATACAACATGGCTAAGTAAAATCCCAAAAGGCACACAAAATATACACTTTTTCAGGTTCAACGTGATCTAATACCTTTGAAATATATCCAACATGAGGCGCAGACTAGCAACATGGAGCTTTACCAACCCAAACACAGTAAAATCATCAAAATATACCTCTAGGAATTTATGAATAAAATCCTTGAATGCCTGATCACTACCCAGGAAAAGATTGCAGGCACATTCTTTACTCCAAATGCCATAACTGTATATTGGAAGCAACTCAACTCAATCACAAAGGTTGTTTTACTGTCATCTTCCGGCGCGATATTTATTTTATGCTATCCCGAAAAACCATTAGTAAATGAGTACACCTCCTGTCGGCCAACATTCTCTAATACTTCGTCAGTAAATGGTGTCAGAAATGGATCATGTATACATGCATCATTCAACTTCTGTAGATCTATGCATATGTGGATCTCTCCCTTCTGTTTCTTTCTTGGACCACCATTGGGCTTACCCAAGCTGATTCTTCTACAGGCTCAATAATACCAGCTTCCATCATTTTATCCAGTTTTAGGTGCACCTTCTCCTTATATTTTAGATTTAGTTGATAAGGCCACTGCTTAATAGACTTCGCATCTGGTTTCAATATGATCTTCATAACACCTAAATCTCTGACAATCCCCTTCAAGTCTGAAAACTTCATTGGGAACAAATCCTGGTATTTGCGCAACTAAGCTACCTTATCAACCGTATCTTCATCCCAATAGTCCCCTATCTTCATGAACTTAGGTTCTTCTTCAAATCCAATGTTCACCTGTCGAGTTTTCAAAGACTCTGTTATATCTGGGTTCACCACCTTCGATGCTTTGACTTTGTGTTGTGCTTCAGTTTCAAGAACGGTAATATTCTACAGATCATCCTCTTTTTCGACAGTCACATTATAGTATTCCAATGCATGGCACAACTTTGTACTCCAATCTAGCTGAGTCCATATAACCGGTTCTTTGAGCGTTCTAAATATAGCTACTTTAATTTCCTATAGTTCCTCATTAATGCTCTCAAACCCATCCTCAAAGCTAAAGGTTAATAGAAAACTCTCCCTTAAAATTTCCCATTCAACTATTCCATGGCAAAGCTCCGTTTCCAAATACCAGTTCATTGGGATTGTATCTAGTGTATGACAGAATATATGCACCCATTTTGGTTATCATTATGTTCCTCAGGCCTTAGTCCATCATGCAAAATGATCGCGTGGATCATCCTTCCCACTATACTTTTATGTCATTCTAGTATTAGCATAACCGAACCTTAACGTCATCATCCTTATGCATTCTCCCCATCCAACAAAGCTCTCTTTGTGCGTACCCCACCAATGGGCAGGCATAGTGCCAATTACAGTGCCTGGAATCGATGTTCTTCTAGTACTTCCCTTTCAAATTCATCTAAAAATAGTTCCAAATTAGTCAAACCATCGTAATGCAGAAGATTTCTTACCTCATTCAAGACACACCTTAGTGACTTGGTCATCATGTTGCAGTGGAGTGTAGATACTTCATACAACCTATTCTACTAGAGTTCAAGCTCTTCATATGAATCTGAGGTGCAGGAGCTATCCTTGTCCCACGCAATTCATCCATCGGTTGTAGGATTGACCCAATCCTCCTCTCATGTTGTTATCATGTATATCTAATCTAAGTCATCATCACTTTCCACATAGTCGCAATTGGTTCAGTATAATGTGCTCCTTCTGTAGGGTCTAATGGCACTATAACCTTGAGAGACTTCTTCTAAAAGGACATCTTCCACTTCTTCAAGTTTATTACCTCATTCATATCAATAGTCCAATCAATTCCAGGTAGCATGGGGTATGGGTTAGTATCATCCACTATCTTAATGACCTCAAAGTTAGACAATGCACTCGCACCCTCAATGTCCATTGTTACACCATATAAGCATCCCATTCCCCAACTCTTCCCATCTCTTCTTAGGAAATACATTCACATTAGACCCCAGATCCAAGATTATCTGGTCCATTTCGTAATCACCTATCTGCATAGTTAGCCTCATCTCGTGTCTCGTTCATGCCTTATGTTTACCAATCTTTTTGACTATGCATTGCTCCATAGGAGTCTTTTCCTTATTGGTGCATTTTTCTATTAAGTATTGCAATCCTTCGACTGCTTTCTGATCACACAGAAGCTTCATACAAGTCTTCATAAAGGTAGTGAGAATTGAAGTATATACTTCTTGTGTTGCAGTAGTCTTTGGTAGTTTTTCCTGACTTCCTGAGGTGGAGGCCTCAACGAGGTTCTTCTTGGCTTCCATGAAAGTCTCTTTAGCTTGACTAAGATCAAAAGTGACATCCTTCTCAGCGTCCTTGCGCACCCAACTGTCTTCCTCAATTTGCTTACCTTTATCTGCACCAATTATCATACCACTTCTCAATACAATATTTATGTTTTGATCCTCTTCCTGGGGCTCAGCCCTCATCATCTGAATGTTCTGCATAGGCTAATCGGGTTGTGCCTTCTTCTCTTGCATATTTTCCATAAGGACCAGACATTCCTCTATGACATGGTCAAACTTTTGAAAATATTAACATGAGGGGTTTGTGGGGTTTGTACAATCTTGCACGAAGTTCCCTACTTCACCATAGTTATATCAGATTACTTTCCCATGCCCTCGACCTGGTCCAGCACCTATTCCTCATCCTCAGCCCTAGAATCCTTCGTGTGTTGTTCCTGTGCCTTGATCCTAAGGCCAAATCTCTACCTACATTTTATAGGTAGGGGTTCTATCCATCATTAGCTCATAATGCCTACAATGGAATTCATCATGTCCTACAGACTTACAGAAATTGCAAAATAATTGATGAGGGTTTGTACAAACTTTTGCAATATATGGAAGTTATCAGTAGCATGTTGTACTGTAACTTGAAAAATAGCACACCACAGCGTAGCTCCTACACTAGTCCCAACATTATTATCTGGTTTCAGGGGTATAGCCCACCCCCCTTATAATATAATTATTAAAGACAGGGAAATGTTCCTTATCGTATCCATGACTCATACACTTCAGACACCAGATCTCAGCGCGTACCTCCAACTACGTTTCCCTTCCTATCTTCAAGATCTGCAACTCCAAATGTAGGATTTCCAATTGTGAATGAATCTATTGCACTCCAAGGTTCATATCTTGAATAAGCAATGCATCCAGCCTCATCGCGATCTCCAATGGTTTTTATTACGTTGTTATTTTCTGTTGCGACAGAGGTATTCTTAAATGTGGCAAGAGTGATGCTATAATCTAGTCATGTTGTTGGTTTATGATATTTTCATATTAGCCTACCTCATCAGGCATTTCAACCTCTGATCAAAGTCCCAAGGTATCTCATTGACCTTCTGTCGAATTTCCTTAAATTCATTTATTGACTGCACCTCCGATTTAAGCTTACTAAACTCCCTTTTCAAAGCTAGTTGGGTATCTGCCAACGACACATTGGGATTATCAGTTCAATACTTGATATACTAGGTTAATGTGCAATCTTGTAAGGCTATAACTAATTGCACTTTCTTAATATTATTGTCTATAATTTGCTGTGTTTTCCAAACAACATCTGCGACAAACCAAAACTATTCTGAATCTTCAGTCCTTGTTCCTTTAAAAATTGGCATCTTCATCATGTTTTCCATATTGAATGGTGGCGTGGAGGTGGAGGTGGTGAAGGCGTAGGTGTATGAGGCGGAGGTGGAGGTGGAGGTGGAGTGGATGGATGATATATCCTCATAATACTCTATGTAATTAATTGAACCTCACTTCGCGGCTTAACCAGCACTGTCCCTTCATCATCGCTTGAAGCGGGTTCAATGGGCGGACTATATTATGCGCTAGATCCTCCATTTCTTCTAAAGAATCTCACACTTCGCATAGCCCCAAACATCAAGGTAACAGCATAATCCTCTTTTCACATAACAACATTTTAATCTAAGTCTTGAGTGAGTTCAAATACTTACCTCGCGGTCCTTTGAAAATTATTCGTTCTACTTCGCTATAGTTAATGTTCCTGTCAATTGCGAAATAAGTCACAAAGCTTCCCAATGTGTGATCAATCCAATGTTCCAAAACTTGTGCGATATTGCTTTCTGATGCTTCCAAGTGTCGCACCAATTCAAGAGTCCACACAATAGGGCCTTAGAGCCTCCGCATCCCTTGACTATCAACTAATTTAGACAACCACTCATATAGTTCTTCAGGGAAGAAGCAGAAGAACAAGTTGGTCTCGTTCGTGTACAAAAATATATGCAACCACTTCTTCTTGTATAATTTAGCGCTCCTGTTCCTCTGAGTTGTGAACGCATGCGATTTTTTATCAATCCACTTATCAATCTCTTTATTTTTAGCAAACCATTTATCACAAATCTCTCGGATAGAGCCTAGTCTCAGAAATAGCACCATTTGTTGGCTTAAGGGGGCATAACCTAGGTTCAAAGTTGTCCGCGCCAACCAACAAAACCCTAACCACTAGCCCTTTTGGAAACAACCTGCATAGCGCAAGCTATAGTCTCACCCGAAGCAGTATTGGGGGATGCTAGAACCAGGTTTCTGCATCTAGAGACATGTGATAAGTGGTTCTTAGGATCCTATAGCTCAGATCTACCTTCGCGTAGACCAGTAGCCTTTTGGAGATCATTACTATAAATTGGCTAATATAGCTTCAAGACCTTCGTGAAGTTCTGCGATTAGTTTTTGTGGACCTTAAACAGGAAAATTACCTACTTTTGTGCATTAATAAATAACCCTAGAGCTGATTTTGCACGGATCTATCCAATTCATTAGAAAACATAGCAGAATCAACCCTTAACTTCATGAACACAGATAATTACTTAAAGCATGCATAAATAAGATAGATTCAGCAGTTTCACGCAGTATTCATACATTTTTTCTTGAAAACAATTATCATTGAGCGACAAAATATAACAAACAGAATCAATAAAAATGCACAGTAATTCTTCAAAATTAGTCTCTATTTATCTTCAATATTCATATTACAGACTCTTCTATCCTGGGCACTCAGCTCCAAGGGTTCGCACACTCAGCTGCGGACTTACCAAGGCCTAATGTGCAATTGGCTGCAGGAGCCTTCCCCTTCTTGCCTAAGTATAGGAAGCATAGCCTTCCTGCCTTATCACTTGCGCAAAATTGTGTCTATCTTTCCTTAGATTGCTTACTTACTTCTAGGCTCACTATGACTGAAATATTTATAACATTCTTAATACAATACCATGGTCCTCGGACCATGGGTGAGACTCAAAATAAACGTATTTTCTTATCCAAACAAGGGGCTAAGATCCCTTTGACACCTAACTACCTATGTGCTCTGCATCCACATTTCACGGATACTTTACATATTTTACAAAAATTTATACAAAACTTGGGTTAAATAACCCAAAAGCTGACCCTTGGAACCTTATCCCAAAAAAATGGTGAAACAATGAGCTCGAAGGAATTACCCCTTATAGCCTTGGTGATGGTGTATGGTCCATATCAGAGTGGGCGAAGCTTGCGGTGGGGCCCAATGAAGCGTTCCTTCTATAGATGTAGCCAAACTTTTTCGCCCACCTGGAACTTGTGTGACACTTGATGTTGATCATGTCATTGCTTGTACTTAGCATTGACTTTGTCTAATATGTCACGGATGTGTTGAATGCGCTCAATGAATTTGTTAGCCCTTTCAACTTTAGACTAGACATGAGCCGAATCTTCCAGAGTAACTACAAATGGTATGGCCATATCAATCATAGTGGCTGGAATCCCAATCCTACTTGAAAGGGGCTATGTCCAGTTGAGCTATGGAGAGCTCTGTTGTATCTTTGATTGACATAAGGGAGGATTTCATCCCATGTGCATGGATGCTTCCAGTTGTACATGCACAAAATGTTTACGATCATCCTGTTGATCACCTTTGTTTGGCCATCAGTTTGAGGGTGGAAAACAATGGAATTAGTGAGCTTGTATCCAACATCGACTAGAGACTTGACCAAAATGTACATAGGAACTTGCTTTCTCGATCTGAGATAATGGACTGTGGGATCCAAAAATGTACCCACACTAGTTCAAAGAAGAGCTTAACAGTGGCTTCTTCTATGATACTCTTCTTGTAGGTTGCCAGAATGGCCATCTTAGAGAACCTATCGATGAACACTAAAACATAGTCGTTTCCATGCTTAGTAAAAGGAAGGACCGACATATAATCCATGGAGATGGATTCCCAAGGTCGACCAAGAGTATGCAAAGGAGTATATAGGCATTTCTTCTTGAGGGTCGATTTGGCAATGGCACACGAAGTGCAAGATCTAATGTACTTCCCAACATCATGTCGAAGGTTTGGCCAATAAAAATACTTCTGCAACACTGCCACTATTTTATCTGCCCCAAAATGTCCAGTGAACCAACTGTAGTGCAAATCCAAAATCATCTTAGCACACTCGCTTGTAGGAACATAGATATGTACCAGGTGGCATAACATCGCATCCTGGAGGTGAAAATTTGGAACTTTCTTACCTTCAAGGAGCATCTGGTATATGTTGCAAAATTCTAGACCTCTCTTGTAAAGATGCGACCACCCCACAGTCTCGTTTCCACAAGAGTCGAGCAAAGTGGTTAGTGCCATCACTGGCATTTGACTGAGACAGTTTACAACAATATTGATGCTGCCCTTCTTGTACTTAGTGTTCAAATGGAACTATTGTGGGTATGTGGAGAATCTATGATGGTGATCATTTTGCAACTTCTCTTGTGTCTATATGAATTGTAGGGGTAGGTGGTCTGTGTGGATGACCATTTCCTTCCCCAAAATTTAATGCTTCCATTTTTGGTAGGCCTGTGTAATGGAATACACCTCTTTGTCATAGGTGGGATACTTTCGAAATGTGTCTGATAGTGTCTCACTATAATATGTCACTGGATGCCCCTATTGAGTAAGAATTGCATCAATAGCATAATTAGAGGCATTTGTCTCGATCTCAAATGGTTGTTGTAGGTCTAGTAGTGTGACCACTCATGCAAAGAAAAGGAAGTGCTTCAACTCAACAAACACCTTCTAATGGGTTTCAGACGAAAGGAACTTTTCTTTCACTCTTGCCTTGGTGACTTGACTCAAAGGCCAAGTGATATGAGAGAACCCCAACAAGAAATTGTGGTAGAAGTTGGCAAGATCCAGAAAGTTGCAAAGGTCTGTTAGAGTGGTTGGGGTTGGCCAATCTTTAATGGCTTGTATCTTGTCTAGGTCCACATGTACACCCCGCTCATCAATGATGTACCATAGATATTGAACTTGGGTCATACCAAAAGTGCATTTCTCCAAATTGGCACATATCTTGTGTTAATGTAGGATTTGGAGGACCTATCGAATATGGTGGAGGTGCTCTTCCCAACTCTAGTTGAAGATCAAAATTTCATCCAAATACACCACCACAAATGAATTGGTGGAGGGTCAAAATATGTCATCAATTGACCTCATTAAGGTTGTGGGGGCATTATTTAACCCGAAATCCATGACTAGCCATTCAAAAAGGCCCTACTTGGATTTGAAGGGAGTCTTCCACACATCAGAGGGTTCGATCGACACCTGGTGGTAACAGAAATTCAAGTCAATCTTTTTGAAATATGTGGCCCCCTTGAACTAGTATAAAAGGTCATCAATATGTGGGATTGGATACCTATTCCAGACAGTGATATTTTTCAATGCCCGATAGTCAATAGAGAGTCTCCAAGTCCCATCTTTATTTTGTACCAACATGATTGGGCTCCCACGGGGTGATGAACTTGGCCTAATGTGCCCTTTTTGCAACATTTTCTGAATTTGACTCTTGATTTCATCGTTATAAAAAATAGAGCATTGATAGATTGGTCCATTGGGTAGCAGCATGTCTGGGGTTAGATCAATGGAGTGCTTGACCTGATAGTGTATAGGTACCCCTCTAGGTGAGGTGAATATGTTTCTGTACTCCTCCACAACCTTGTCCATCTGCTGCTCTCATGCAAAGGAGCCCTGTTTGGAGGCCGTGGACACAATCTTCTTCTTTCCCTGAGAGAAAATCATAAGGAAACAAATTTCCTGGTCTGGGAAACGATCTTACTACATTGCTTTGCAGTGATCAAAGAAATGGCTGTAGGTGGTGCTACCTCTTCTATCATGTACACTTATTTCCAAAAGTAATAATAATAGTGTGAGGCCTAGAATCATATACAACATGTCACTTCCATAAGTATGGATGGCCTAGTAATACATCACAAACTTCAAGAGGAGCAACATCACACAGTACCTTATCTTTGAAGGGCTTGATGATGTAGGGAAGGAGACACTATTGTCTTATGCAGAAATATCACCCTTCGTGAAGCCACCCAATGGTGTTCAACTGCGAGTCTGATGGTGTACGACTATGGGTGTGGTGTGGTAGGTAGGCCCAACTACTTCATGACCTCTTATGAAATTAAGTTCTTTTGGCTCTCATTGTCAACAATTAATTACAACAAAGAACCCTTCACCCACATCTGTGAGTGGAATAACTTCTCCCTCTCCTTTGGATCTTCAGGCTCATCCTTTTCAATCTTGGTGGTGGTAACAATGGCACTAAGCTCTAGAATGATAATATGCTTCCCTTTTTCATTCCCCTTGTCCATTTTTTACTTAGAGTTGGAACATGCATAAGATTAGGAAGACTTTAGCTTGACCACTAGTGATTGCTTTTCTTAGAACTCACTTGTGTTGTGAGTGGGGCTCTTATGGAACTCACACCATTTCCCCATGTCCTTCTTTTTCTTTATCATGTTGTTCTTTTCTTGCAGCTTAGGTGGCTTGTCCCCAGTCACCCCGCCTTGGCTTTGTACTTTGTTTTGAGTTTTAGGGTTGCCTTTGCCTTGCTTTAGATTCACAAATCCAAAGTATCACTTCTTATCTTTAAATTTATACTTAATCTTAACAACATATCGATAGACAGTGCCAAGCGAGTAGATGTACAAGAGATACATCTTGCCTTGGATGTACTTGTGTAGACAGTTGTGGTACATGAGTACCAAATTCCACTTAGAATCCTTGATACCCAGCTTTTTGTGAAGGGTACGGAAAATATTTGTGAACTCCAGCACAACTTGGTCCCTTCCCTTTCACAACATCGTTTTTTTTATTTATTTATCTTCATAGCTCCCAACAGGGTAATATTTTTCCTTCATGGCGTCTCAGAAAAAAATTCCAAGTGGGTGCAACTAAAAATAGTGAGGGTTCCCTCTCATCCTTTTGTTCATAGTAGGTTTCCCACCAGTCCTTGATATGTGGGGCGACTTTGAGGTGTGCAAAGTAATATTTTCCCGATTGGAAAAGTCATGAACTGAAAAATATCATTCCAATAGATTTAACCATCTATCGATGAAATCTACATCTATATGACCTTCAAATATGGGAATGTCGAATTTAACTTGTACCTTAAAAGGACTGGCACCTCCAAAGTGATTTTTGGATGAAGATGTGTTTCCTGTGGGTAGCCACCGAAGGATATGGGAAAATTTGTCCATCACCATGTTCCTTTTTCATTCGAGCGCTTCCTCGAGAAATATTTTGATAGGATCTCTTGCCCCCTCATCTCTCTTTTCTTCAGATATGGGAGTCCATTAAGGTTAGCGAGGTTGGTCGTGCAAAGATTCAACTAGTTTGAACCCTGACTCCTTATACCCTAACCTCGTTGGGGACATGAAAAGAAAAACAGAGCAAGAGTCACTGCTCTAATACCATTGATCCAAACTTATGTAGGAACACAAAAAAATACAAATATATACATAAACACAAATATGCAACAAAATTAGAACTTCATTTCATTAATATCAAAGAATCGAAATATGCTTACATACATAAATGGAAATAAACTAGCTTAGACAATGGTAGCTTATCTATGAGAAGAGATGTGGCAGCTACATGCCTTTGTACTGTGTTACAATGAGGCTCAAGGGACTTTTTGTTAAAAAACAACAAGGGATAATCCTAAACAACCAAAAACCCTAACCCCAAGAGATGGAACACCAAGAGTTTGTGGGCCCGGTTGGGGTTAGTTGGGTAGCCAACTTCCCGAGGTCGTAACTTGGTCATATTATCTCCATTTTCCATGTACGATACCTCATTGGAGATATCTCTCTAAGTACTATAGGATTTTCCATAGTGCTTTCCTAAGCAAATGGGCCTACCGCAGACCTAAAAAAAATGTCGTTTAGGGGGTCAAAATATCTCCGGAAGTTCAAGACCCGAAAACTACCAAAAATAGTAAATGTCACTATAAAAAAGGAAAATTATGAAACCGACTGGAGGTCTAGGTGGAATAGGAGGGTGGCCACAAATATCCACCTAGAACATAGAGAGTCAAATTTTCCACTTAGTCCTAATCCTCAGAACTATGAGAGTAACACTAACAAAGGGAAGGATGAAGAATTTCCAATAGACAGAGAGTCAAATTTCCACTTTGTCCTAATCCTAAGGACTATGAGAGAAACAATGATGAAAACATGATGAAGAATTTCAAGTAAATAGAGAGTCAAAATTTCCAGTTGTCCTAATCATAAGGACAATGAGAGCAATATTGATGAAGGGTAGGATGAAGAATTTCCAGTAAATAGAAAGTCAAATTTTCCACTTAGTAATAATCCTAAGGATTATGAGAGCACCACTGATGAAGGGGAGGATGGAGAATTTCTAGTAAATAGAGAGTCACAACTTCCACTTAGTCATAATCCTAAGGATTATGAAAGCACCACTGACGAAGGGGAGGATGAATAATTTTCTGCAAATGATAATTTTACTATGAATAGAAAGTCATATCTTCCACTTAATCCTCATTCTAAGGATTATGAGAGCATCACTGATGAAGGGGAGGATAAATAATTTCTTCCAAATGATAATTTTAGAGGCACAAATGTGAATAATGCATTTTCTCTGAGTCGAGATTTCAAAAGTGCTCATGGTGATGATGAATTTCCTCCAAGCAATGATTTGAAAGATAGAAATAATGATGATGAAATTCCTCCAAGTGAGGATTTCAAAAGCACACATGAAGATGGTGAAGAATATCCTCTGAATCAATATTTCAAAATCACAGATGATGGTAGTGAAGAATTTCCTACAAGGATGGTAATGAATATTTTCCAAGCAATGATGGTGATGAATTTCCTAACTATGTTTTGAATGATCATAGTGGTGATAATATTCCTCCTAATGATGATGAAATGATAGAGACATTGTCATCAAATATATTATCTAGGAGTAGGTGTATGCCTTTTCATATCAATCCAAGATACTCCAGTTATACAATGGGTAGGGAAGAATATTTCATGAGAAGAAGTTTTATCAGTGATATGATTTCAAGCGAATGTTTTCAAAATGATTGCTTGAAACATATGAATTTCAAGTTTGCATTGCATAAAAGGAGGAGATATTTTCCAATGAATAAAATAATGAAAACTTCATATTTAGCGAGGTGCATGCAATCTACATTGGTAGTTATGATTATCATATTGGGACTTTATTGCTTTGTAGAAAGGCTTTCAAAATGTTTCATTCAATTGGTAATTTTTGTCTATAAGGAATCCAAGAAAAATTGGAAAAAGATCCCACATTTTATTCAGAATTACATCATAGACGAGAGTTTAGGCCATTAGAAAATACTACAATGTCATGGATGTAAGAATTTTTTTTCAAATCATGGAGAGTGTATGCCAAATACAGACAAAATACATATTCCAGATAACTTCTCAAGATGAGAAATCTACAACTTATACAAAGAATATGCAGAATGTGTTGAAGGAGATGGTAATTTTATTGCATATCAATATTTTGTGAAGATATGGAGGAAAGAATTCGACAATGTTTGTATTCCTAAGAAGACAAGGTTGGGGGTTTACAATGCATGTGCTTCTCTTAAATAAAAAATGGATAAATGTCAAGGGGAAAAAATAGGTAGGCATTCATAACATTATTTTTAAAATTTATATAGTTATCAACTATGAAACTTTATTTATTAATAGGTTACTTTTATGTTATGTGCAAATCTCATTGTCAAAGCACTTGAAGAGCATCGTAATCAGCAAACAAGTGAAAGCAAAAAGTTGTATAAGCATCAAAATAAGTGTTATGATAATCCAAATTAATATTTGGGTTTGATAATTGATGATATGGACTAGAAGAAAACACTTCTACCACATTTTGTCCACACACCAAAAAATTTATAGGAGGAAACTTTTATTCAGTTTCACTTGGTCGATCGTATGGTCTTTAATGGGAAAATGCCACCAAGGGTTCACTTCACAGCTCCAAATATTAATAATGATGCAAATCTGACCATAAACATAATTCATGATGTTCTTTCTCATTGGTTTGGCAATCGTCTTGAAGTTTTGTATCTACAATTGGAAAATACTTTTAGTGATAACAAAAATCAAATTGTTTTTGGATATCTAAACATGCTTGTTGAATTGAGAAATTTTCAAAAGGTAAAGGTTGGTTTCCTTCTTGTTGGGCACACTCATGACCATATTGATCAGATGTTCAATCATTTTTCAGTAACATTGAGGAAGAAGGATGTTGGGATTCTGCTATCATTAATTGAATGTATTAAGAAATCATACATTTAAGAGCCTACTTTTCATGTGTTGTAAGAAAGTATTGACATGTGAAGGTTTATTCTGGGATTGCATCATGAGGAGAAATGCATTGAACAACTTAATGACATTAGCTTCCAACATGAATTTCGTATAAAAAAAAATTGATGGGAAAACACTTATATGGGGCAAGAAGTATTCAACTACTGTAGAACAGGGGTCATCATCAGGTTTGGATTTGTTGAAGTTCATTCCAGATCAACCAATATTTGCATCAAATATATTTTTATTACAAGCAGCTGTTGAAATCCATAATGTACAAAGGCATAAGAGAGATATAACTTATTATGAATGCTTGGAAGAAATTAAAAAATCCATTAGATATATATATGATTACTTTGATGTTGTTGATTCTATTTGGTGGGAGTCCTTTTTCAATAATCAAAGTGATATCATTACAAGATAAAGAAATGAATATATACTTTTGAAGAATCCATTTATTTGTCCAAAAAATGTGTCAAATAAACATGAGGAAAGAAACATGGTTGAACAACAACAACCTCAAGGTATTTTAATTCTTCAAAAGTAGAGGAAAGAGAAATGTATAATGGTTCTAGAAGATTACATGCACAATGTGAAGCCATGGAATACCTTTACATGAGTTCTGTATAGGATGTTAAGGAGGGTTGCATGATCACAACGTTAGCAGATGAAGATCCACATAGCTAACCATTTTGGGTTACCAATGTTATCAAGGTCATTAAAGAAAATGAAGATGTTACATGTGTTGAAGCACATTGGTATGCTAAAAATACACACCCATTCAATGGTGTGTACAAGCTAGAGATGGTAGTTGATAAATAATTGGTATAAAGGGAAAAATAAAGGGTACAAATATAAATCGTCGCCACAAAAACCTCTTAAAATTGGAGGATGTTGACATACTTTTTTATGACTTCAATTTAATAAAGAGAGGAACTCTTCGCTTCGGGACCATAGATATTCTGAAGAGGTTGCTAACATAAGAAACAATGTTAATATGGGACTTTGTTGAATCCCAGTTGTAGATATAGAAGTCTTTTGAAACTTGAAATGGTGGGAAAGCATGTTGACTCAAATGGGGCACTAGTTGATGAAAGAGAAGAGTATGGGTCAGCTTCATCTACATCCAGTCATTCATCTAAAAACGTCGTAGATTCTAATGGTGTGCAAGAACATATGGGTGATTTTGAATAATTTTTTAAGACATTTTATGTAAATGATGTTTGCATGGTAACTTGAAATAAATATTTTAACTTCCATATGATCTTACATGAAGTTATGAGTAATTTTGATGTTTGTTGGATTATATGTTTTAATTATGATGAATTCATTTGTTTAGAATATCCACAATGCAACAATAACTTAGAGAAATAATTTTTATTCCACTCAATCTTCAAGTATTGATATTTTGATTAAAAGTAAAAAAAAAATATTAGAAATTAGTGCTAAATTTTTAAATTATAAAGTGATGCAACAATAACATAGAGAAATAATTTATGTTTCATTTAGTCTATAAGTATTGATATTTTGATTAAAAGTAAAAAAAAACAAACAAACAAACTAGAAATCAATGTTGAATTATAAAATTATACAGTGATATTGCCATGATATTATTTATTGTTATCATTTGATATACCATAGTTAAAAAAATGTTGCAATTTTAATACCTTATTAAAAGGGGATAATTCATTTTGATGGTTGATTTTTATGTTTTTGTTGCAATGGGATAAGTTGTTTTAGGCTAAGATTTGAAAAGAGCTATACTTTTAGCCTTTAAAATAAAAACTACTCTTGGAATAATGGTTGAATAATGGGCCAATTACTTTTCCAAATCATGATATATGTGTGCATAAAATAGGGAGACGAAAAAATAGTGCTTTGGGAAACATTAAATTTCCATTACAAACTAAATTGAATAAATAACTAAACTTTGTTGTTTATGCATAAATCATGATTTAACTTCAAGCGATGCCACAATTGAGAACACCCAATAGAGGAACCCCCATGTAAAGGATAAGAAATTTGCAAATTAGTTGAAGATATGCAATTTTTTAAATATTTGCACACTTAAAAATTTATATTTTGCATTTTAAAGATGATCCTATGAACTAACAATGAAAAATTAACCATTTATATATAATTTTTAATGGTAAAAATAATTTTATCTTTTATGTTAAATCATAAAGTTATGTTGGCAAAAAAATAATTAATTATATATAAATTTTAATGATATATTATAATTTAAGCGTTTAAAAATTTGTCATTTGAAATATGTATTATATAGTTTATAATGTGTGGTTTAAATTATTTTTATTAAAAGATTCATAAAATACAATATTGTCAATTTTTTTTAAAATAATTTATTTATAATTTTTCCAATATCATAATTCTATTTGTTAATTTATATTTTAATATTCTTTATAGAAAATTATTGTGTTTTATCAAAATCTTCAAGAAAATGTAACATACTACTAAAAAAAATTGGAATTGTTTTATTCATTTAACAATGTAAAAAAATAAGTCAATTCCCACTAGCACAATTGATTGAGGATGGGCCTCATCCTCAAGGTAGCTCAGGATCAAACCTCACGGGGGGTGGTTGTGCCTTGTGCTAGGGGGAGGAGACATGTTAAAGAAATCTAGTTAGCTAAGGGATGGTGTGGCCCCGGCCAGGTTCGATCCCCGAGTGACTTTAACGGCTTAGATGCACATGGGTTGCAGCTTCTCAAGCCAAATGTCAAGCTTGGAGGATCACAAACAAGTTGACAAACAAAAAAAATAATGTAAAAAAATAATTTCATAAATATATATATTTTTAATATATCTACCTCTATTTCTCCATTTACAAAGTGAAGCATTTGACTTTTTTCAAAATTAATTCTTCTTAGCAAGAATTTTTCGTTTCTTCAAAAGATTATATAAATCCTAAACTAAAAGTGATTTCTACTACAAAGATCATGTTATATTTTTATTCATACATCTCATTCACAAAACATTTGAATTAAAATCTAATGCCAATTAAAAAGGATTGTGAGAACATAAGGAAAGAGGAAATTGATTTAGAAATAATAGGTGTTAAGAATAAAATTAGAGAAATTGGAAAGTAACTTGTCAATCTATACCTATTTCCTAAGTAATCTAGTCCCACAAGCAATAATCTCTCTTCACTCTCTCCCCAACACATTTTTAAGAAATTAAAAAACTTAAAACCATTTGGGCATGGGATTGAAGGGTGTGTGATAAAGGCGATCTGTTGTTAGATATAACCCCAAAATTTACTAGTGAATCTGGGTTTGAAGCTTTGTTTGGTTTCACAAAAAGTCGCATTTACCAAGTGAAGCATTTCAAGACCTTTTTCAAATTTACTTCTGCTTAGCAACAACCTTTTATTTCTTCAAAAGACTATATAAATCCCAAACTAAAAGTGATCCCTACTGTAGCAAAGATCATATTATATTTTTGTTCATATATCTCATTTACCAAACATTTCAATTATTTAAATCCAATGTCAATTATTTAAATCTAATCATTTGTATAATAATTTGCAAGGTTGTTGAACTAAAGACTAATAGAAATTAAGTTTAAATTCTTATATAGGAAACTTCTAAATACATATTTGAGACGAAATTATTATTTAAAGAAATTAACGATATGGGGAATCTTTTGAAATTGAGAGAATGGGAGATTCTTGAAAAATCAAGCTAGTGATTACCAAATTGAAGGACCAAGTTTATTTCATGAGAGAAAACAAAATTTACATCTATAAATTTATACAAATTTAATCAACTATAAGATAGTTTGTGACTAAAAAACCATACAATACATAAATACACACTCCATGGTACAATAAGGAACCTATTCAACTAGTTTTTAAGTATGTTAATATTTGAAAGTCTACTATAAAAAATCAAATTAGTTGGAAAAGTTTTTCTTCATTAGAAGCACCATATCATTTAGCATTTTAAAACATGTAACTAAAATTATCATAAAATAATAGTAAGAAGAACTTTCTTAAAGGAAGAACTTATCATAACTATGTAGAATTTCACAATTCCAAATAAAAAGTGGAAGAAATGTGGGATGAGAAGTATGAGAAGGACAATGAAATTGTTGATAAGGAAAAAAAAAGAAATCAAGAGATAGAGGTTTTAGTGGATTTAGAGAACAAGGAAGATGCTTCAAGGTCTTATCAACAATGAATGTACATTGTTATCATTTGTGGTGAAGAGGGGCACAAATGATTTGAGTGTTTATTTAGAGAATGTACATGGAACATTTAGTACAACAATCAAGTAGGGCATAAGGAAGGGTAAGAGGATTTAAAAAACTATATGTTTCTACAAGGAACATTTTTTATGCATGTGCAAAGATGGATATCCAATGTATTTTATGTTTTCAATTATTTTCATCAAATATTGAAAAAGTTTAAAATAAAGAACTCCTCTTTTTTACTTTTGAACCCATATTTTGCAATATATTTCAGAATTACATGTTGAGAAACAACTAGATTAATTTAGAGAATTGAGGCTTCTGTGATCAGTCATGTTTATAAGAAGAGCTTCAGCGTAAATCACATGATAAAGACCTTTGTCGACGCGTTTCGAACCAACCAGTGTGGTTCATCGTCAGGACAAGTTGAAGCAACAGATCCAGCCTAGTAAGATAAATAGTCTGAGCAGAGATTCCAACGGCTAACCTAACGGCTAATTTCTCTAATAGACCCAAGTCAAACTTATTTTAATATAATATCGTTATTGCTGTAAATTAATATTATTATAACTTATTTTATGGTACTAAGTTAAAATTAGGACCAAGTTATATAAATGTATGGAAAATTAAAAATTAATTTTATAACCTATTTAAACTAATAATGCTATCTATAAATTATTATAATATTATATGTATTAATTTAAATTAATTTTATGGGAAAAATCTAAATTAGGTAAGAATATCAATTCAAGGTTAGTTATGAAATTAATTTATTGATTAATTTAAATTGATATATTTATATTAAAATATTTTATAATAATTCTTTATATATAAGTAATTATTAATATTATATGTATTAATTTTAAATGGGAAAAAACCAATAGGTAAGAATATCAATTCAGGTTTAAGTTTTTTAATTAATTTAATTGATTATTTTTAAATTAATATATTGCACATATATATCAATTATAAAAATTAAAAATATTAGGATGGGGTTATATATAATATTATGTTCTTCTGCAGAAGTTCCAGCATCTGGATTGAATTTGGGTAACCATTTTTCGGGGTAATCGGGTAAAGGATGTAAAGGTGCAGGCATGGTAACCGCACCAGGACTTCTCCATGGTCTTTGGGCCATTTTCGAATTACCAACAATTGCTTGAGGCATTCCAGGTGCTTGAGGGGGAGGTGTAAGTACAGACTGAAAAGATTGCGATGCTTGAGATGAAGTCCCTTGGTGAACAACTATATGGAGTGGTGAAGTGGGTGTATGACTTCGCACAGGTGATGATGAAATGGAAGATGATGGGGAAAGGGTTTCGCTACCAGAACCTTCAGCGGTTTTTTTGATCCTTTTCCTTTCAGGTAAAGGAAATTCAGGTGGTTATATACCTAGCTTTTCGCTTTGGAGTCTGGTAAGATGAGCGGGTAAGCGAAATTGCGAAGTCTGACTGCCTTGTGATACTTCAGATCTAGGAGGGGATATTGAGAAGCCTTGAAGTTTCTGGATGATGGATTGAACTTCAGGGGACTCCGGACTTAAGCTGTTCCTGAAGTATGATGTAAATGAGCAGTAGTGGTATTCCTCTTCCGTCTCCGTCTGGATGATCTGGAAGATCAGAAATGGCGAACGATGATGTTCGAGGGGAGAGGTGGGGAGGGTGAGTTACTCTTTTGAATTGGTTTCCGTAGGTGCTGGCTTAACTGGGTCCGCTCAGGTGCAGAGCGGAATGCCCTCCTTCTAGCGCCAGAAATGTTGAGGCCTCGAAAATCGCTGCCACAACATTGGGGGATAACCACCCGGTCCGGACCTTGGTACAACTCCTTTTCCGTTTGGGATGGTGGCTCCGACTCGAGATAACAGGACCAGTTTCCCGATAGTAAGATAAAAGGGATGGATGGGTGATGAATAATTTACTTGAGTGATAGGTGAGTAGCTTATTCTATTGACAAAAATAGGGAAACTAATACTAATCCTGGGCACAACTTATTTATTCTGAATGCAGCGTTAAATAATCTTTATCTATCTAACAGACATATAGATGACTGTGTAAAATAAATAAGAGACATTCAATCATTCAAAGATTACTTCATATGAATAGTCACAATGAAGCGATAAATACAAATTACTGCATTCACTATTTATATCATCGATACATATACATGGTTGAAAGAGAAGCATGCGATAAACAAACAATAGTGGAATGCATAAAGAATGCTGTGAAAAGCACATATATATATATATATAAGCGACAATAGCAAGAGTGATCCAAACAACAATTCATATAACAAAAATGAGTACAGATGCAGATAATAGTACCATATGAGCTGTAGATCAATCTGAAATATCAATCGCTATTCAAGATTCCTTCTTCAACACAGAAATGCTTTCAAACAATGACAGTAGTGCACATTTGCATAAAAACCTTCCTCATTAAATTCAGAATAATTGGTCGAGTTTCATAAAAGAATATCCCTGAAGCACAATAGTGCAACTTCAGGGTTTAAGTCATATACAAAACTTTACGACCCTTTCTAAATGCATGAAAGGGTCTATAAATACTACTAAGCTAAAAAAAATCTATGAAA
>APFE031361704.1:75837-108302 GCA_000404065.3 Pinus taeda | reverse complement strand
AGAATCTTGATTTCTGATCAATTTTATGTTTTCAAAGTATCATCTCTACTCAGGTCACAGTCATCAGGCAGTTTCATATGGAGGAGCTCAAATCAGGCATAACTAACTTCCCCTTCTTCTTCTTCCCTAATTCATTTACTAACTTCCCCTAAAGAGATCAAGATCTGCTTGACATCTCTTAGTTTCATCATATTCCATATCATTAGCCTTGGTAAAGATCTGCTTTACTCAAGGAGGGTTCATATTTTCTCTACAAAGTTCTATTTCCCCTTCACAGCCTAAGATCTCTAAGACTTAGTGCTTTCTTATCATTTTCATATTAACTACTAACATTATTATTTAACTCCCTATATATTTCCCCATCCCCCTACTAAAACTATGGCAATAGTCCCCTTATGTAAATATCCCCTTCCTCTGGTTGAAATATAACCATAAATATCTCCTTGGGAATTACTAAGTCACCTGGACCTTAGTAAGAGCCCCCATCATCTGCATAATTCTCCCTCCAAAGTGTTTGGACTCCTTCCAATACACAAAAAGCCTTCTCCAAATGCAAAAAACCCCCCCGCGCATTTTCTTTGGAATTTATTAATATTTGATTAATAAATAAACTAAGCGCCGGAACATTAACCCATTTCCTAAAGTCTAAACCCACCCGCGCCGTGAAAAATTAAACACTTAACTCACGCGCTCTTTCACTAAATCCCGCACACCTTCGCCTCCCGTCCACCGTCGGATCGCCTCCCCTAGATCCGATAGCCCTTGTTCATATCGGGCGCCCTCTTGTATGGGTACGTTAGCGCCCAATGTCCGACAGTTTTACCGTCGTACACCGAGACAGGTGGCGGCCTCCCATTGCATCGGGCCGCCCTTGACAAAAACCGCCTCTGTACCAAAGGTGGTCCAATGCACTGCCAAAACTGCCCTCCCCTCACATAACAGGAGCGCTGCATCACCCCGCCACGTCGCCTCCACCTCACCCCTCCCTGCCTACGCCCGGCCCATGTCACCTGCCACGTGTCCCTGCCACATCATCACCCCACCGTACTGCCACATCACCTTGTTGATGTCAGCATGCTGATGTCACATCCGTACCAGAGGACCCCACTATTGACGTCAGCAGCCAAAAAACGAAAAAAACGCGCAAGCGCAAAAGTCAAGCTTCGGACCTCCGGAATGAAAAACAGAGGCAGTTTTCAATGCGCGATTAGCACTAATCGCGCATTGCTATGGGAAATAGGCCGAAATGGAGAATCTTTACGGAATATTTTGATTCCTCAGCCATTTTTGCACCGAAAAGGCCCAAAAAAGCCCGATTTTGCAGTTTTGAACGCATCATAACACAGAGAGAGACCAGGTTCAGAGGTTAAAGAGTATCAGATCAAATATGCAGCCAAAAACCATGTCAACGAGTATCAGGAAGAAGCGCAAAGTATCAATGTAGTGGAAAAGTGTATCAGGAAAGATATTTTAAGCGGCCTGAAGTAGGTGAACATTAAAGACCCTCCAGCAAAGTCAAAGAAAATGGTGGAGCCATTTAAATTTTTCAATTCTCAGTGACTGCACATTAACTCTCACAAAGATCGGTGGATCAAAACTCAAGGCATAGTTATTACAGAACCACTGCACCAAGTCAGAGAGGACACCACATCAACTCAGTTTGATCCATCAGCCTCTGGCGCAGCCCAAAGGACTTACTTGCATTTAATTCTAGCAACAATTAGGTTTTAGAAAGCTTTTCCACAAACCTGTTTAGGTCAGTTGTAATAAATAACTTTAGATATTTTGCTTATATATAACACCCTCAAAAATGGAGTAGGGGTTGGTTGGTTGATTGATCTTGGTTGTGTTAATTTTGCTCGAGTAGAGACTCGCACTGTATATGTGATAATTTCTATAATCAAAGATTGCTTGAGAGTTTGGAGAATGAACTGTGCACTGTGTTGACTTGGCCGAAGAGCGATTGTGGAATTCCTGTGCTTCTACATGGTTCAATAAGTGTTCTTTAACTCTGTTTAGTCTCTTATGTTTGTTTATCATCTATGTTCCATTATCTAAAATTATAAAAAGGAAGAATAGTTTAGGATTTGCTTAGCAGCACCCTATGCTCAATTTCTGTAATTTCTGCATGTTTTCATCAGGAACAGCTATGAATATGCATACTTAAATGATCATGTTTACACTGTTTCCTTTCACATATGAATGTTAATTTAGGAATTCTTAACTGCTCCTAGATAACCATTCATTCACCTTCCCTCTTTGTTAGCTAATGAAAGATTCTTAATTGCCTTTCGTCTCTGACTTTCATCCCATCTTTCAGCAAATTGGTATTTGTCTCATGTATAGCTATCCTGCTCTATAATCCTCTTGTGACCAAGAAAACACAACAGCAAGCCTTAATCCGTGACTCCATGCCCAATGGTTTGAAACTTATCACACTATCCTTTGCCTCTCTACTTGAACGCAACTTCCTTCCATTGAAACCCCATCCAAACTTAAACAAAACCCACTGAATCCAATAGCTAGCCTAAAATCTTCATCAACAAAGCTAAATCAGTAAAGAGAGAGCCCTCTCTGATTGCAAGTGGGCTAGAACCTGCAATCGAAAGATTGGTTTGTGGTTACCTCGGTCGTATCCCTTCAGGAGCCAAGGGACAACCTGAGTGATAACAACAACTATGAAATCAATCAATTTCGGAGTATCTCATCAAGTGGAAGAACTTATCCTCTGAAGATTCCACATGGGAGGATGATAATTTTATACAAAAACATCTAGAACTACTCAAGCGTTGAGGACAACACTTTTTTGAAGGAGATGGGCATGTTAGGTCCCTATAATACTAGTGATTACCCCATTACTATTCTATTTGTATCCCTTATTAATATTGTTGTGCCCATATTGTCCCCATATTGTTATTATTGTGCCCCATAAAATCCCTCTATTATTATTCTTGTGCCTTTATATTATTATTGTTAGATTAGCAGGGTTATATTGTGACTCCTTAGACTCCTATATATAGAGAGGAGGTTTCGTCATTTGAATCATCCAAGAATTGTTCGTTTGTGTAATGTAAAGGAGGTTGCCCCCTCGAAGAGGCTGAAATTCTAAGGCGTTCAACTATCTTTTCTATATTTTTGTGAGCTGGTTTCATAACACATACTATTGTGTGTTGCCATTCTTTTCCAACACTTAGAAAATGTATGGTTATGCAATCCACAAAAGGTACATGTTTTTTGAAGCCATGTCTTATGTTCATCATTAACAACATGATCATAATTGAAATGAACATTTGAATGTCGAGAGTGGTTATACCTTTCCATTTTGTCTCTGGTGTAAGTATGGTGATAAGAGCTTGCCTCAACTCTTTCCTTTCCATGGAAACTTCCATTGGATGATGGGGATGTGTTCCCATCATTCTCTTTCCTCGACACTTTCGACGATGTCTCGAAAGAATTTGACACCTTCAAGTATTCTCCTTTAGTGTATCCCATGCCTGCAAATTGAGATCTCTTCATTCCAATGATTGAGTTATGCCTTGGTTATTAACACCAAGTTCTTTTTCCTCCTCGTGTCTCATCCTAGTAAGGAGCCTCATGTTTTTCCCTATAATTGGGATCTCCAAATCTCCAACAAAAATCATAATATGTGATAACGAAACCGAAAGGAAATCAACATCTTTTACCTCCTCTGTCGACTTGAAAAGAACTAATGAGGGCTTCTCATCATCTGTTGGTGGTGGTTCGCTAGTTGTCTCAGCATATTCCCCAACTTCTTTTCTGATATACCCAAGTCCTATTCGATAGGGTAATTCTTCTACTTTGATGGGGTTGACAATGCCTTAGCCATTAACGTCGAAGTGTTTTCCTTCATACCCCATTCTCTCCAATAGTTTGGAGCCAATTCCTGTGGTATGATTTTTGAAAACAGCGAAATCATCATCAAGAAACATACATGAATTCGGAGAATTACATTTTACCTCACATTGGTCACGCTACAGCTTTTCCAAGGCCTCATCCTTTGCTTGCAACTATCATAGAAAACTATGTTTCTCCTCTTTCTCTTCATGTAGACACATCTTCAATTCGGCATTTTCTGTTTGAAGATTATGTTTGTTTTGCTTCAGTTCTTCCATGGTATTTTTTGTGGCTTCCATGATATCCTCTGTCTCCTTCTATAGAGTTTCAAACATTATCTCTACCATTTTGTAAATTTTGAGCATGGTATCGTACATTTCTTTTTCATCCTTTGTCATTGCACGTTCCATTGTTCATGTTGTAATTCACATCAACACAAAGACTGCTCAGGTACCACTTGATCCAGGTTCGGGTGTGACAAAGGACCCTTACAAGAGCTTTTACTTTCGTGATGTGTTAAATTACATTTTTAAAAGAAAATAAATGAATACATATGCATGCTATAAAGAATAGGAACATGGAAATCATCAGCGCATGAAAACATAAGGCATTAATAACGGAGTTCATCTAGGAGGAACTATGTCTCTGGGCCCCGGTGTCAATATGGTGTAGGTCGTTGCATTAAGTGTTGTCAATAGTGATGATGTACATAGTGATGATGTCGCTATAATACAAGGAGAATTCCCTCACGCAGGAGTGCCTCCAAGAGATGTTCTGTTACAAGAACTCTCAATTAAAAAGGACTCCTATCAATATGACACAAACTCATGCATGATGAGCATCCTGCCAACAAGGCATAAAAGGGATCTCAAAGAAAACATGCATGATGACACATGAGTATCCCATCAACATACAACAAAGGGATCTCAAAACACAACATGATGAATCATGACAACAAGTACATCACATAGGCGATTCCGTATCACATCAAGCAGGAATCATAAAAATGAGTAAGAAACAAGATCCCACATCAAACATCAACAGTATCTGTGCAACACAATGCATAAAGAATAAGTACATGAACACAACATATACCTCACAACCAACGGATGTCAAAACATTGAAGTTGTTTGGACCATCAATCTCACAGCATCAATCGCATGACTGCTCACACATGGATGTTAACACCTGCATTCCACTTAGAAAAGTGGCTGAAGAATAGAATGAGAGAATGAGAAATCTAAATGCACCATTAGATTTATGGCGTTGAATAGTTCAAAATCGATTGTCCAATTTTTGAATTCTGGGAAGTTGAGAATCTGGGGCTCAAGGAATCTTTTAGATTCCACGTAGATTCCTCAAAGATTTTGCTCCATGGGTGGACTAGAAATCTACAACTCCAATGACAAATATGACTTCACCATTGTGATCCCTACAGAAAACCATGAAAAATGGCTGTAAACTTGACTATATTCCGACAAGGAGAAAAATTACCTCCTCAGGAAAATTTGCAAGGATCATGGTTATGCTCCCTATTTTTGCAATAATCATGGTTCCACCCTCATACTGAGAATGGAAAAAAAAATGAAAAACTCTGATGGAGACATGGATAGCTCCATTGTGTTTGTGGCATCAAGAAGTGCTAAAACCATATAAAATTTGTCAAAATCAGACAAAGTGAAATTTCACACCTCCTACAAAATTCTGCCTCAAACTATGCGCCAAGATTTTGCCTTCCTTTTCTCGAAATTGGTGCCCGCTCCTGGTTCCTCCCTCTATCCCCTGGGTGCACTGAAAATACTAGGTTTATATAATATTTCTCAGTGGATTAACCAATAAGGAAGTTAGGTGGATTGGTTAAGGTCAAAAAATAATGGAGGAGGGGTCAGGTGATCAATCCCCGCCCCTCTCAATTTACCATTTATAGTTTTAACACTGAACTAATTTTTTTATAAGGGGGGTCAGGTCCTCATTGAGTGGCCTACCCCATACCCTCCATAGCTATATTAAGTGGTGCATTCAAAACTGGGCACATTAAATGAAGGTTTGGTTATGTATTAAATGGGGAGTATTTGGTTTTTGGGGCCGGCCACATGGGCCGACCGCGTTCGACCCCCTCCGGTCTTGTATTACATGTTATATGGGCTTCAGGGTGTGGGTCGGGTCCACCAGAGGTGGCCTGTGCCCACCCATAATAGAGTTAATGTAACATGGTGTCAGTTGGCACTTCGGCCCATAACAAATTTGAACATGGTTTTTTTTAATATATGTGTTGGTTGTTGTGGGAGGGTCGGCGGGGGTGATGACCCATCAGCCCAAAAATTAAAATTTGTTTTTAACATGGTTTTGGCGGTGATGGGGGTGGTGGCTCACCACCATAATATTTTATTATTATTATTATTTAAAAGTAGAACATTTTTTCAAATCCTTAGAAAATAAGGGATATTGGGCAAATTAACAAGGCCGCAATTTCGACTGATTTCGGCGGCTAGGTTTCATACCTTGTGGTCGGTCAAATGGTAGGAGACTAAACCTGGCCCACAACCCAACTTTGACCAAAACTTTGACGGTCTCATTCTCCCTCATACGAGCTCGGATTGATGAACTATTTGCATCTCCGCGATTAGGACGATGAGATCTATGCTCTAGTCCTAGGTCAAAGTCATTCGGAGCACTTTGATTTTTGAGCATTCATAAGCCCTCTTGTCTTGTGTGTCTCTGGAGCCACCTAGATTATATGGCATCAAAGGCTTGCAAATATTGGAGAGAAGGGACTTCGAATACTTCATGGTAATAGTATGGTATAAGGTATGTCTAATTTCTCTTCATATTTGGATTTTGATTTCTATGAACATTATGTATATGGGAATTAGAATCATGTGAGTTTCCCCTCTAGTGCTAAGGGGGCAGAAGGGATATTAGAGCTTGTGCACAGTTATGTGTTTGGACCTATGTCAATTCCATCGCTGGGTAAGTCTATGTACTATGTATCATTTATAGATGACCTCTCAAGGAATACATCAATATATTTCCTTAGGAAGAAATCTAAAGTCTTTGATAGTTTTAAATAATTTAAGGCTCTAGTGGAAAACTATACAGAGAAGAAGATGAAAGTACCGAGGAAAGATAATGGTGCAGAGTTTTGCAAGAAGGAATTTGAACAGCTCTGTAAGAAGTGTGGTATAACACGACATAATACTACACCATACACACTTCAACAAAATGGAGTTGCAGAATGAATGAATAGGACATTGATTGAAAAGGAAAGACGCATGCTGAGAGGTGCTAGGTTATGACAAGAATTCTAGGTAGAGGTGGTGGAGAATGCATGGTACCTGGTTAATAAATCACCTTCATCAGCATTGGAGAATAAGACTCCACATGAAGTGCAAATTTGTAAGAAATCCTCTCTTTCACATCTAAGTGTATTTAGATGTGATTCATATGTACATGTTCCAAACGAGAAAAGAACCAAATTGGACAGTAAATCTGAAAGGTGCATCTTTATTGGGTATAAGGATGGTTTAAAAGGTTATAAAGCTAGAAACAGGGAAGGTTGTGTACAATTGAGATATAGTGTTTAGAGAGGTGAAAGATGTTATTAAACATGAAGTCCTACCAAAGGAACATGAGAAGTTAGAGTTTGATCTAAAGGAGGAAGAATCAGGCTCTACAACAGAACATCAATCAGGAGATGAAGGGATGCAAACTTCAACTATGAGAAAATCTGTTTGAGAAAAAAAGGAAGCCAGAAAGGTATAGTCCATTTGCTTTCTATTCAAATTTTTCTTTATCCATTACTAATGATGATCCTAGAATTGTGAGGGAGGCAATCGATTTAAAGGATGGAAAACTCTCTAAATATGCCATGGTTGATGAAATGACATCTTTGGACAAAAATTGAGGCTTGGGATCTGGTGGAGCTTCTTACTAGAAGGAAACATATTGGAAGCAAATGGGTGTTTAGGAAGAAGATGAATTCAAAAGGCAAGGTGGAGAAATACAAAGCTTATTTGGTAGCAAAAGGTTTTTCCCAGGTGCTGGGAATTGATTTTGGTGATATTTTTTCTCCTATTTCCAACGTAGCTTCTATTAGATTACATTTATCTGTTGCTGCTAATTTTGATTTTGAGGTAGAACAAATGAATGTGAAGACAACATTTCTTCACAGTGATCTAGAAGAAGATATCTACATGAAGCAACTTGAAGTCTTTGCAATGAAGGGAAAGAAAGAACTAGTATGCTGGTTAAAAAATTCTTTGTATGGGTTAAAATAGTCACCAAGGATGCATTATCATAAATTTTATACATATATATGGGGACTCAGCTTCACCAGAAAAAAAGAGGACCACTATGTGTATTTTAAATTAATTGTTGACCATGTTATTTATCTGGTCTTGTATGTGGATGATATATTGTTGAGTGGAAATGACAAAGAAATTATCGAGGATTTGAAGACCCAATTTTCCTCCAAATTTGACATGAAGGATATTGTTGCTGCAAACTATATTTTTTTCATTGAAATTAAACAAGATTGGGAAAAGAGGAATCCTTAGTTGAACGAAAGGAAGTATGTCGAGAAAATATTGTAGACGTTTAATATGCAAGATAGTAAACTGGTGAAGGTTACTATTCCTATAGGTGTAAATTTATCTGTTGAACAGTGCCAAGACACAAGAATAGCAAGAGGAAATGTCATGTGTTCCATATGCAAGTGCAATCAGTAGCCTAATGTATGCAATGGTCTATACTAGACCAGAGATTGCACATGCAGTGGGAGTATTAAGCAGGTTTATGTCAAAACCAGGGAAGGAGCATTAAACAACAATGAAGTGGGTTTTCATGTATCTATGTGGCACTAGTTATTATGGTCTATGCTATAAAGGAAGACTAGGATTGGATAGAGTCTTAGACATCCATGGATTTGTTGATGCAGACTGGCTGGAGAACTAGATCGGAGAAGATCTACAAGTGGGTGTGTGTTTAAGCTATTTGGAAGTGTAGTCATTTGGATGAGAAATAGGCAATATGTAGTGGCACTTTCAACTACATCGGGAGAATACATGGCAACTACTCATGTGAGCAAGGAACAAATTTGGTTGCAGAGGTTGTGTTTAAGTATCGAGTTAGTACAATGAGCTATAAGGATAGACTATGATAGCCAAAGTGCAATTTTATTGGAAAAGAAGCTTACTTATTATTCAAATATAAAGTACATTGATGTTTAGTATCACTTTGTGAGGTATATGGTTGAAGACAAAAAGTTGTTGTTGGTAAAGATGGACACTTTAAATAATACTGCAGATGCATTGACGAAGTTTGTGAGCACTAGGAAGTTTTCTTGGTGTAGAGAAACAATGGATGTTGCAGGGCTTGACCAATGACTAAGATCCCCTGTGACCACCTTATTGGCATTATGATGTATTGTTGTACTTGATGGCAACCCACTTGTAGCAGAACAACTCACCTATATATGGTAACTAGATGAATCTTCAAAAGACATATCAGATGTGATAGATGTGATGAAATGCAGGGTAGCTTCAAGAGTTCAGAAGGCAACTCACTCAGGTGAATGTATGGCAGGTAACAGTAAAGAGTTACATATCAGTCTTCGTAGAATGAAGAAAAATAGCTATATGCAAGTTCACCACTGACCAAGCTACATATACACATAGGTTCACTGTATACAAGCCGTGTATATGTACACACGCACTTTCACCAAAGGAAAAGCATGTATACCTTGGAAAACTAAATTTTTGGTCCAAAGTATTTGGTCCATGGTATTTTGATCCATTGTATTGGTCCAAGGTATCAGGTCTGAGATATTGACCCCAAGTATTTGGTCCAAGGTATTGGTCTTAAGAGGTTTTGGTCCATGGTCTTGAGAAAGGCCTAAAACTATAAAAAGAGGAGAAGATCATTAGGCCAGGGTACTCAAGCATTGAATATCTGATGAAGAGTGAGATCTAGTATGCAAGTTATTGGGTTATGGTGCATTGCTAGATCTGAACTAAGGAGGAACATTAGCAGATAGAGGATGAGATCTAATGATGGATTGGGATCTTAAGGTGTAAAGTGAACTATTATTATGTGTTTTTTCTCATGAATATTCTAATATTGATGCATATATGATTCTATAAATGATATGATCTGGGTATAACTGAAGTCTGGTATAGCTGCAGAATTATGAATTAATATTTTCAGATGTATACGCTGGTTGGCTTTAAGGAAAGTGTATATACACGCAAGTTTGGCACAAGAAAGTAGTGTATACCTCATAATCTATGTTTTATTTTCTGTTGGTTGTTGTTGCAGTGTTCTGGGTTCTGGCTTGGGTTCTAGTTACTGTATTCTGGTGACAACATTCAAAAAGATCAAAGTGATTGATTTATTTGGTTGTGGTTGGTTCAATAGAATGTTGGTTGATGCAAATATATTTATTGAATGATGTTGTTGATGGATCCAATCTAAAAATTTATGAAGCATGGTCCCCGGAAGAAAGGAGAAGGTTGTAACCTTCTGTAGGTCGGCACTACGTACTAGTAAACATATCAGCTAGTACAAGAGCTAGGGGATTGTATCTCCCTTCCAATAGAAGATGGAGAACGAGAGAAGGTTGTTGCCTTCTGCAGGTAGAAGCTTGCGACTAGTATAAGACAGCACCAGTACAAAATTGTAAACATAATTCTCTTATTATTAAAAGAAGACAGAGACAATTGTAGCAGGTCTCTGCAGAGGCCCTACAACAGTTTGAGCAGCAACAACAACTAATATTGGGAGCTATCTAGACAAATCTGCAGGAGCTGTAGACCCACACATCACAGGCTGGAACAGTGTCCACCAGCCTTGCTATTAGCGCTTCAGAAGCTACCAAGATGTTGCGCGCGAAGGCCTCCAGTGCGATAGCACTACCTGATGGAGCACTGACCATGGAGAATGAAGCTCACAAGCCCACTATCAGCACCCTCAAGGGAGTAGGTGTTATCAGGAAAACTAGTGTCCATGTAGAGTTGCTAGTCCCACTAAGACCGGTAGCTATCTTAGAAACAAACAAACTAAAGTTACTTTTGTTTTCCTTTATGAGAAGTAGATAGGAGAGGAGCAAATAATACCAACCTCAATCTTTCACTTGGTTCTTCGCTTGTTCCTTCTCCCCTTTGACAGATCTTTGCCACTCCTTCCTTGATTACTCCTCTTCAAAGAGTACCTGTAAAGTCGAAGTAGCATAACACCTTCAAAGTGCAGAGATCTACAACCATAAATGATATAGGACCAGATATATATTGACCACAGAAATGCATATATCATCAAACATACAAGAATGTGGAGGAAAACTTGAATAGCTTTATTGATGTAAAGATTAGAAGAGAGGATTACAACCCATTGATCTGACCCAGCATCATCCTCCTAGCATGAAAGCCCTTCTTCACCTCATGAAAAGCTTAGATCCCCAACACTATGATGTTCCACCAGGAAACCAATAGCACTTCCTTACAAGATGCAAAATTCCAGCCTATGGATCTCTAGGATGAGGGATCCATATATAGATGATTGTAGGGGGTAAGTCAGCTTCTTGTATTTTGATTAGTGTCTTCTCTTTGATAGTTCTTTGTTCCACTTGGAGATTCATGATCTCTTACTCATCCCTGGGTGAATTCAGAGAGGCAAGTGTCACAGGAGAAGTTTTTGGAAGATTCCATGATCATCCATCTTGCAAACTATCTTTGCCATTTGTCTACTCTCACCCATCACACCCTACAGAAGGGCTTTTCAGTATGCATCACACTTTTTGCATGTGGCAGGTGAGATGCATCGCACCCTTTGCACTGAGCAGACTGTATGGTCCAGTTTTGACCAGTTCTAAGCAGTTTTTCACGGAGAACTTCTAGGAGATGATGTAATAAGCTGACCTTGTTCCTTTAGGGTATGCAACAACACTTTTAGGGATTCAGAAGCCCTTGGTTTATGGACATATATGATTGGGGTTGCATTGCCCAAATATGTCTATAACAGTGGCCCCCTAAAGCATGAGGTCGAAAATCTTTTGATTTCGGGTGAAATGCTTTATCATGAGGATTCGAGGTTTTTCGAACTGGAAGGTGACCTGTAATAAGATACAACATAATACATTATCTTCATAATATTTTTCATGATCTAGTTGAGGCGAGCATTCCCATGCTCAGCTTTATAAATTCATTTTCATGTACATAAGACAGACAACCATCTGTGTGGCAGACTAATGTTTCTGATAAAGCCATCATCCTTTGATTTGGATGATCATTTGTGCAGCAATGATGTACATTTGATGTCTTTATTTTCCTGAATATATCGCAGCCCGGATGGATGAAACTAGATCTGCGGTCTTCAAACTCATTCAATCTTCGCCCGAAGTACAAGTCCATCCATGTGAAAAGATGTTCGGGAGTCGAATATGGAAAGACATCGCCTGATTACCAGCCAATGATGTAAGTTGTTAACAGGCACGAGAGGAATCATTGATAATGATGATGACCCTCAAGGTACTACAGTACAATTCGTGTGGTGTGAAAATGGGACTTGGTGTCGAACACCATGCAAAATCTTTCGGTCAAAGGCCATTGATGTAAACCTATCACGGCAGTGAGAAACTTGCCATTGAGGCATGCAAGCTTCAAGTACTGCCAAGGTTGTTTCCTAGGTTTGACTTCTTGGATAATGAGTTGTCATTCGACAAGAAGTGACCCATCGTAGGAGGGCCTTAATGAATCCCACATCTACGACACAGAACGGAGCAAATGATTTTGTGGAGGTGAAAACGATCTGATGATATAGGGTTCAGGGTGGCAGTCATGAAAGAATGAAGGGTGAAGGTATTGCGGCAGGTGAGACACAAGTTGGGCTGGTGAATTCTCTAATCGACTTCTCTTAAACATATCGATGACAATGAACTGGATTGGTAGCGTTAACCCCAAAGATGGATGGTACGATGGACCAATGGTAATATGACCGGTGAACAGAATAACCCAACCCGGCTCAATCATGGTGATGGAGTGAAAGTGTCATGTTCAAGCATGACTTGCTACCAATAAAGTTTCTTCAAGTTTTCTTCCCAATTTTTCCCCAGTCATTGCTAACTAGTACCTCTTTATTTTTATCAAGCTTGAGGAGGATAACATATTCTTGTTCTGTAATTTGCCCTTCTGGCAAACCCATCGCTGTGTTTTAACGAGCCTAGCGACAATGAAACTCATTCTCGTCTATATAGACAAGTTTGTCACTATTGGTTTTAACGAGTTTAATGACAAAGACAACTCAGTCCTTTTTCAATTTTAGAGAGTCTGAAAAGGGATGGAAAGGAAACTCCAGTAATCCTTTTTCGTCATATAATCCCTTAAGTCTGAAAAAGTATAAAATAATATGAAAGGGATGAATTTTCGATAGTTTTAACAAGCTGAACAAGACAAGCACTCGATCATTTTGTATAATAATACCTCAAGTCCAAAAAGATTAAAATCTAGAGGAGGCATAGCACTTTTGATAGCTTTAACGAGCTGGAGAGGCTAATTTCTTGGCAATCTTTTCATATTTTACGAGTCATATGAAAGAGCTTAAAGGAGACTCGTTTTTTAGGAACAAGTGATATTTTCAAGTAGTAGCTGATTCCAGGTAAGGTTTGGAATTTTCCAATCATGGCAGTGTCACAAGGATGGCTAACAGAATCACTCGTCGCAGTTGTTCCTCAAAAGGGTAAACAATCAAATGGAGGTGTATGATCACCTAAAACAGAATGGAGGTGATGATGAGAACACGACCAAGGCTCAAAAACTGATGATAATGCATTCGCAATGGTTATTTACCAGAGGTTGGTTCATTTTTTAATGAGCTTAAACTCTGGGGGAACATTTGCTCATTGCTTAGGTTTAATTTTTAACGGGTTTTAACTTCACATAAAAACTACTCATGCCAGTCACATAATAACAATGTCTCATCGATAGGCTCAATTTTTAAGGAGCTTGCACCATTCGAAACTGTGCTCCGTATGCTTTCTTTATGTAAGCTAGGAATTTCCAATCCTACGAGTTTAAAGGGTTGAGAATCTACAAACTAAGAAAATAAATGGTCGCTCTTTACTTGCATGCAAAAAGGTTTGCATGCCCCCAGCTATAGAGAAATAGAGTTTCCTGGCTACCATACAGAAGTTCTCGCATTTGCAAGATAGTTTTTAATCTGTGTAGCAGACAGAAACACTTCCTGGCTTAGTCCATTTGGAAAAAGGTAATTCTAGCTCCAACCACCTAACCTTGACGAGGGAATCTTATTCCGGTATAATCCCATTTTCCTAAATGGACGGGTGCCAGAATAGTCATCTATCCTTCGCGGAAACCTACCTTATACCCAAAGTTTCCCTACCAAAGCAGACCAGGGTGCATGCCCCCTGGGTTTCAGTCATGGCCACCGAATTACTCACGCTCTTTAGGTGGACGGATTGGAGATTGATGAGACATTCCTTGCATGAAAAGACCAGTTAGGGGTGGAATTTGACTATTAGCTATGTGTGAGCCAGGGAATGAAAGTTGGTCTACGAGCTGGACCACTCGACCTTCACATGAAAAATACATTACTCGAAAGAGTGAGAAGACAATGACTCCCATGCTATAAATATAGTCACGCCGAAGGAGTAGATTATAATCTAATGGTCCTTGGACTACCATTACATTCAAATACACGGTTTTCCCTCTCAAAGTTATAGGCAAACTTGGAAGAATCCCTAACAGTTGATTGGTTCCTTTGTCAAAGCCTGTTAGATTTTGCATCTCAGGAAGAAGCGATGGCGAACCAAGCACTTTCCAAGTAGTTGAGGAAAGGATACTCACAGAAGCCCCTTCATCTATGATGGTATCGACCATGACCATTCTGTAAGCTTGTACAATGATTCGAAATGGTACATTAGACAGTAGACAGGGTCTACCTAGTAGATTCCAATCGAAGGAAATGACTAGGTTGCTCAGAGGTGGGACCGAATAAACGGCCGGATATGACCCTGACGAACTTCTTTCCTGTGGTAAAGGAATGGGTAAATTGTCCCCATGTTCATTGGGGTCTGTGTTTATGAAAAGAATTTGGACGATGTCGTTCTCATTCTCTTCGGTGACTGTATCATCTGAATATGGACCTTCCGAAGACAAGACCGGGTTGACTGCCGCCTCGACCTTTTGACTTTCATCTGGTGTGGATTCAGAGGGTTTATCTTCAATGATAGATGCTTTGACCAAGCACAAAGTTGTGTCAGTCATATTTTCAACTAGCGATGGACGCAACAAGAGTTTCTTGTACCCAGGAGGAAGCCGTAGCAGTAAAGCAAGACGATTATCCAAGACTCTTTTAGCTTCATCCAGGAAGGGACAACGGAGGATGCCATGACCTTCACACAATTTGCAAGGAAATTTACATTTTCCTTTCTATCCAGAGACTTCGTTTTCACTAGTTGACAGTGTACTCTCAACATGATCATTAGAGGTTGATGACACTGGATTGTGCAAATGAGGAGACCAGTCCCTTAAGATGCGAGGGATGCAAGGAAGATCTTGATGATAGTGGTCCCCTTTGCAAATGACACATGGAGATTTGGGTTTGGATGGTAAAGTGTGTGGATTTTTGCTAGATGATGCACGGTTGCCCCTTTTTGCCTTTGGCTCCTTCTTTTTCTTCTCCTTCTCCTTCCCTTTCTTCTTCTTCTCAGTTACTTGGTTTTTAGCTTTACCAATTTCACCGAGTGAAGAGGAAGGAGGGGAGGCAGAAACAAGTGAAGAAAAAGGTTGGGGGGTAACTCTAGTATCATCTAGTTGCTGACTTGATTGCTCAGGAATCGCAGTGGTTTTAATGACAGAGGTCAAGAAGAGCCATATTGGCAAGCCAATTGTCAGTCCTAGGAGGGACAATGTGGCCATATGAGGTGCACCAACATCTCCCCAAGAGGAGAAAGGACTAGGATTTCCTCCAAGGGGAAATCCTTGGTTGGTGGACTCGATTTTCCTCATCCTAAGACCAATGAGGGAACAGTGACATTATTCCGATTAAAATAAATTTTATGACACTTTAACACAACCTGCTTTTTCAATTTTTAACAGTGGAGAAAAAGCTAAAGATGACTCTAGTCACCTTCGATTTTTAATGAGCCTGAAGTGACAAGTGCTCAGATGGACCTTTTCCTTTAAGGAGTCTGAAAAGGAATGAAAGAGACTGCTCTGGAAGTCTAGACAAAGGGATTACTAAACAAATCGCAAAACTGTAGAATACTTTTTACATAATGGCAGTCAATATTCCTGAATGTTGTGTTCAGTGCATTGTGATTGATAGGGCAGCAGACACGGCTTCCTAAGGATAAAGGATATAGCCTATTGTGGTCTCCCAATATATAATCGACGATACATAGGAGCACAAGTCCATACTAGCACCTGTCGTCTCAAAGAGGAGGAATCACCCAACCTACAATGAAAGCAATAGTTACCAGGCTTTACGATGCCAGAATATGTCTCTAGCCTAGACTTCTAAATGTTGTGCATTAGGTTCCAAAGCATTTTTATGTTCATTGAATTTATTTTTACAGTTGATCTTTCTTAAGAAGTTTTGCCTTTCAGGTTCACTGTGTGATGTAGATATACAATTCCTAAAATGCAATCTAAGATGATAAACAATCGTTTAATCTTCTTTTTGCAATGAAAATCCTAGCTACTAAGGAAAGAGAAGCAGGATTATTTCAACATAGAGTATAGAGCACACACGAGATGCACTGTCCTAAGTCAAAATCAATAAGCAGTCTAAATGCAAATGCACATGCATGTATTTGTTTTCACTTTCTTAATGTGTGAATGACAAAAAGAATGCTAAGCACAAATCTGAATCGTTTCAAGCGACAGTACTAATGATTTTCTCTTCAAAAGATGAAAGGAAGATAATGACAACACTTTGCGATTTTGAATTAAAAATTTCTTTTGACACTTGAAAAACTATTAATTCAAATAAAATACAAGAGTAATAGTGTAATCGACCATCAAGAATAGTAGGATTCTTTTCTTTGACTGAAAATGACATTTGTGACACTTCCAAATCAAAAGATGACAGTTTGATTACGTACTTCTTTGTAAAGGAGAATCGTAAATGGTGAATAATACATAAAAACATTTATAGTTCTTTGTACTATGGAGGCTGAATCATGCAATGGAAGGGAGTTTCCACAGTGGTATACTGATCACAGACAGCAAAACTCCTGAATAAAACTGAAGAGAGTGAACAAAAAACCAAAATCTGGAAGCAAAAAAAGTCTTATATGATCATCTCACCTGTAACACAGGGAAAGAGTGATGCATCCCACCTACTACACACGGGAGGTGCGATGCATCTATATTCCCAAGAGGAGAAGGTGTGATGGTCCAAGGACAAGACTTCAACTTGGTTCTTGGTCACAGTTTGCAGCTTAGTTCAGGGATTTAGGCCGAGCTAATGATAGTCAGTAAATGCGAATCACAGGGGCTCTGTTGCATTAGAGTCTGCCACAGACAACAGCTTCCACTGGGCAAGGAGGTATCCAGGCAGGCTAGGCTATTGAAACTGCACTAATGATTTGGACGCATAACCACCAGCACAGGCATTATAGACATAGGCAAAGACAAAGGTTGCAGAGCCTAGTGAATTGAAACATTGAGCAGCGGAGCCAGCATCCTTGCTAGTTCCAGATACAGCTCCAGGGCCAGTAGTTGATGAAAAAGGAGCATAGGCAGGTAAGCAGTTAAAGCAGCATTGGGAGTAAGCAACAACTTTCACATCTTTCCCTGAAGTCCATGCGCGGGTACAGTTAACCGGGCAAAAGCACCACCCGTAAGGGCATATCAAGCGGTTGATATTGAACCAGAGGCATATGAAGCAACAAAGGCATGGGCAGGAGTTGGAGCAGATCCCGCAGATCGATATTGAGATCTAGTACCACCCGTTGGAGAGCCAATGCTAGTCGATGAACCAGTTTAAGCGCTTGATTCAGAGCCCAACAACTAGCGATAGAAGGAGCCGTCGGGTCGTTTCTTCTTTCCATAATTCCTCTCCCCTCAGGGATTGGGGTGGGTGGGTCGGAGATCTCAGTGGCTGTCTGCCCTACTGTTTCAAAGCCTCCATCTTCCATCTTCCGTAGCTATTGCCTCCATCTTCCCTATTACGTGGCGCGCAGGCTTAAATGCACTAAAGATAGTTAGTCATCCAGATGAACAATCCATTATCTAGGAAACACATCTTTGGTTCTATTTAGAAAAAAGAGAAAATCACGAGCTCCTAACCTAATAGGCAGGCTTACACCCTAGGTAGGATAGGCTGGGGACCAAGGAAGCATATTGCTGAACACCCAATCCAGGCAGGCTTAAAGCATATTAATTAAGGTAGGTCTCTATTCATTCTCTCCAATAGGGAAACCAGATTTAATGAGGCTAATTGAGCCACCACCAGGGAAATTACGATGTTTGCAAATCAATTGTTTAGTTTATAAACAAAACTCGGAGATAGACTGAACCGGCATTGATCAACTTTGCATTTACATAGAAAATGCAGTTCGAAGGCTAGCTGGCTTGACTTTAGGTTCCGTCTGTAGTTTATAAAGCAAACAAATATAGACAAGCAAACAAGCTATTTGCTCCCCACGAAGTCGCCATTTTGTTATCGAGAAATCTAGTGTCCATGCAGAGTTGCTAGTCCCACTAAGACAGGTAGCTATCTTAGAAACAAACAAACTAAAGTTACTTTCATTTTCCTTTATGAGAAGTAGATAGGAGAGGAGCAAAGAATACCAACCTCAATCTTTCGCTTGGTTCTTCACTTGTTCCTTCTCCCCTTTGATGGATCTTTGCCACTCCTTCCTTGATTACTCCTCTTCAAAGAGTACCTGTAAATTCAAAGCAGCATAACACCTTCAAAGTACAGAGATCTACAATCATAAATGATATAGGACCAGATATATATTGACCACACAAATGCATATATCATCAAACATACAAGAATGTGGAGGAAAAATTGAATAGCTTTATTGATATCAAGGTTAGAAGAGAGGATTACAACCCATTGATTTGACCCAGCGTCATCCTCCCAGCATGAAAGCCCTTCTTCACCTGATGAAAAGCTTAGATCACTCAACACTATGATGTTCCACCAGGAAACCAATAGCACTTCCTTACAAGATGCAAAATTCCAGCCTCTAGATCTTTGGGATGAGGGATCCATATATAGATGATTGACTGCAGGGGGTGAGTCAGCTTCTGGGATTTTGATTAGTGTATTATCTCTGATAGTTCTTTGTTCCACTTGGAGATTCATGATCTCGTACTCATCCATGGGTGAATTCAAAGAGGCAAGTGTCACAGGAGAAGTTTCTGGAAGATTCCATGATCATCCATCTTGCAAACTGTCTCTGCCATTTGTCTACTCTTGCCCATCGCACCCTACAAAAGGGATTTTCAGTATGCATCGCACTTTTTGCATGTGGCAGGTGAGATGCATCACACCCTTTGCACTGAGTAGTCTGTATGGTCCAGTTTTGACCAGTTCTAAGCAGTTTTCCATGGAGAACTTCTAGGAGATGAAACAACACTTTTAGGGACTCAGAAGCCCTTGGTTTATGGACATATATGATTGGGGTTGTAGTGCCCAAATATGTCTATAATAGTAGGGTTGAATCTAGCATCACTCCCTGGCGAGGTGCTCCATCTATTGCAAGATGGAGTAATTGCGAAGTAGAGGGCCCGTGAGCACCGTGCCCTACAACTGATTAGAGAGTAGCAGATTAACAATGAGTAGATGGCACTACAATGAGACTCTGCCATCACCGCCATGACCAAGGAAACAAACCAGAAGAGGCGTATACTTCAAATCGTGGAAGAGGCATGCCGAATGGTCCCAGAGTTGGCCATTTCTGAGGAAGAAATAGTCTAGGCACGCGTCCGCAAGATGGCTACAAGGGTGTGCGATGCCTGTATAGAAATGGTGAGGATTCAGTTGGAGTTGAACCTAAAAATCACTGAATTACAGTTGATGGCCCAGCCTTCAACTCCGCCATAGACAAAGGAGCAGCGTTCAACCACTGTCACAGAGGCAATAGCAATGGTTGACAGTGTAGTAGCAGACTGCACACAACTCTTTAAATAGTCATTTGAGGTCCTCATGAGCTTGTAGGAGGACCCTAATGTACAATGACTAGAGACAAAAGCGTGTGAGATACTGCAATGCTATGATGAGGTCAAAGGCACAGCGTGGACCAGCGTTCTCACACAGAGACTAGCAAAGCTGCAGGAGGCCAAGCATCTAAAAGAACAAGTGGATGCAGTGTAGCACAAGGAAGCAGTGTTGAAGGTGTGACTGAAGCCCTGGCTAGGTGAGGTTTATGCGATTATGGCCTCTATTGAAGGAAATCTTGCGACTCTATAAGCAACTTAGCAAAAGGTTTAGGCTAATAGTTCAAGAGTAGTGACCGAGCAGATGGTTCAAGACATGAAGCAAGCGATCGTATAGTGCACTATCGAGGTTGTGGTCATATAGGTTGAACTGGGAGGTCTTCACGCAAATATCTCCACACCTGCAGAGTGACTCGAGGGCAAGTCACAATGTTTGTCCTCGGGGCCTGCTGGGAACGAGATCCCCCAAGGACAGTTTTGGGGCTAAAAGCCCATATTTTGGGTCAAATTTTGTAATAAAATTGTAAATTCTTTGCATTTTGTGGTCACAGAGCGCGAAGGTGTCATGAGTCATAAAGGGTTGTCCACCTTTATTTTGTAAAGTGTAAATTTTGCTATAAAGATGTACCCATGGTCCATGAACTATGGGATTATATAAAAAGATCTAAGTAAGTAAGCTCTAAGTAGTTTTGGGAGAATTAAGAAGTATTGAGTGATAAGGAGGAAGTCTTTAGAGAAGTTTGAGTTTCAAGTCTTAGCGTATATAGAGGCTCAGCAGCTGAGTGCACAAAGGCCTAGGGTGGAAGTCCGTAGCTGAGTGTGTGGACCCCTACGGTTGTGTGCGCAGGGTGGATAGAGTCTGTAATCATCTGAAGATATCAATAAAAAGAAGCATTCTACAAATTTTGTGTCTTTGGTTCCTGTTAATGCATCTTGTCATATTGTGTATGAATTTCATTTATAATGCTTATGTGATGCGAAAATGTATGTAATTATGTTGGCTAATTGAACACAAGTAAGGATATCTATTTACACAACACTAACTATGATTGTTTAATAAGATAAGTAAGACACTTAAGATAATTTGGAAATCTGCACAATACGTTGCCCTAGCAGCATGAAGAACCTGAACCATAGGTTAGGGCTATGAGACGGTTAATCATACCCCTTTGCCGAGGTACTGAAGGGTAGAATAAAGGGCTAGACTAACAAAGCCTATAACTTAGCAACCTGCAAAAAAGCAAGAAAAAAAGGAATAAACTGACATCATGACCATCTCAAGGTGTGGAAACTTGGTTCCAGCATCCCCCCCTACTACTTAAGGTGAGACTTCGGTCCGCGCTCCATAGGCTGATACTGAAAGGGTAAGTAGTGTAGGTATTTTTTTGGCTAACTAACACTAAACTTGGGTCAGGCCCCATGCAACCAACAAAAACTTTGGTTTGGGACTGAGTCGTGGACTTAGTAGATGGCTTGTCATATTGATGCGATCAAGTCTAGAGGTTGACTTGTTCGGTGTTTGCCTCATCAGAGTTCATCATGAGAATCTGATAATCATGGTGACCAGATGGAGGATCTAGTTGAACAACCTGACCTTGTGAAGGTTGGGTAGCTATATACACTTGCTGAGGAAAGGGGTTGGTAAGCACAACGGGTTGAGATGAAGTAGGAGGGGGAGGAGGAGCGGAAGGTTGTGAACCTTGAGAATCTGCTTGAGCTTCCCATGCTTAGCACATATGAGGTAATAGGGGACACTCATGAGTATATGGACCACAAACTCCACAAAAAGCACAAGGTTTGTTTGTAAGTAGACTCTTGTTCTACTTAGGCTGACTGCCATGTTGCTGGGTTGTGGGGTTAGGTGGAGAACGCTAAGGGGCATTGGGTGGAGCACACTAGTTTCCTTGATTACCTTGTTGTTGTTGTTTCCTATTTCCATTCCCCTTGTTCCTTTCCTTGGGATTCGGGGGATTGGGACCACTTTGTTGAGTGTACACTTGTCCTTGTTGAGGAGGTGCTTGCTGTGGCGAAGGGGGAGCAGGCATGGTGGGCTGAGGTACTGGTGCCGAAGAAGATAGAGCGCTAGGTTGTGCATACAAAAAATATGGACATGGGGTAACATTGGTATAAGCAGGTAGTGCATCAGTTGGCCCTAACATTGATTGATGCAGATGGGGATATGCATATGGTGTGCTAGGACCTGGATAAGGAGTGCCCTAATAAGGATTGAGGGAGGGATAATTGTACATGGGATTGGTCCCTCCCTTAGGTTGACCATAACTCATCTGAGGAGGAGCATATGGTTGGGGGTGTGAAAGAGTTCCAACAATGCCATCAATGGCATGAGATGCCCGTAGCGCATTAGCAGCACCATGCAGAGATAGATCGGGGATGACAGTGTAAACATAACCTGAATGGGTGTAAATTAGGTCAAATTTGAGAGCTATCTGAAGAGCTTCTTCCTCGGATTGAGGAAAGTGAGAAGAAACATATTTCGGAATGGGGGCCAACAATGATATAAGAAACCAATCCATATATACTCATCTTCAAAGTTAGGAGCTCAACAAACACTCCTTCTTCTGCACCATTCTTGAACATGGTCGGAAAGGCAAGTGGCAGAAATTTGACAAAATGAAGAAAAAAGCTCAGTATCAGTATCATACCAGAGGCGTAATTGGAAAGATGAAAGAAAGGCTATGGAAAGAGTTGTTAAAGTGGAATGGGTTGCCCTAGGCTAGTCTACATACCACTTCGCAATAGCTCTGGTGAGTGTGCATTTAAACAACCAAAGACCAATGGAGTTGTCGGCAATAGAATTAGATGAACACCACATATGAAAGGAGAAAACATGATTGGTTGGTTCTTCTTTAAGATTACCCTCAAACTTTGGCATGTCTGAGGGGAGTTTTGTAGGCATTTTTGGCCATGTGGGATTGTGGAGATGAGGATCATTGATAAGTTGGTTAAAATCTGGGAGACTTAGGCCAACAAAAAAAGGAAGTAAGGGAATCGAAGTGACTATGACGATTAAGGTTCCACTAATGGGGTACCCTAGTTGGCACATAATCTACCACCCTCAGTTCCTGCACCTGCATTGGTTCCTGACATGATGGCAGTATGAGGATGAGGGGACGTAGTATCAAAGGATGAATCAGTAGAATTAGAATCAGAATCAGAATGATGACTCGATAGAGGACTGGGAGGATGAACTCACTCCCAACAAGGAGGAGTGATATGACCCAACAGGACCTGAGGGTGAAGCCCTTGAATTCAATGTGACAAACACCTTGGAGGTGATATGATGCCTAGACTAAGTGATAATCATAGGAAGAAAAGAGAAACAAACAACAAGAAAACACCTAGTGCAGTGGTGTCAAGTGTAAACTAACTATTTAATGATGTTCCTCGAATGCAAGAAAACATGTCCTATAAAATAAAAAGACATCTAGCTTATAGGTGATCTGAATCCTCAAACAATCCTATATTTTTTGTTTCAAATGGCCTTCTAAAGAACTTCTTACTTGAGAGAATCTCATCCACACAAGAAGAGTTGTCCAGAGAAAGGTGGGGTAGAGGACCAACTACGTCTCACAACCAGTCCTATAAGGTGTTTTCCTAAGATTGGTCACTATTGTTACCTTCATCTCATGGAGTTGGTCAAGTCTTGAGCTTCTTGGTAGTCAACCACCACATGGAATTCTCTATCATGGGTTTGGTAGGCCCGAGAAGAACTGCTTGCACGATGACCTAACCTAACTCCCTCTGAATCGGCTTTCTAATGCACTATGACTTTGACCATGGGACGATGAATGATTTTAAGCTCCCTAATATGAAAACTTCTATGTCTCAATGAATAGTGACCGATGGGTGTTATTAGAAGCTTATCCCACTGACCCTACACCTACACTACAAAGATTGTTTATACCTAATGCCCAAGTGGCCTTAATCTATGTGTGTTGATTTATTAAGGTGTAGTGTTTAATGTCTTGGCTTGGTGGTGTTAACCAACCTCTCACTCACTTAACATGTGTTGGCTGCGTGGGACCTAACCCAGGTTTAGTGTTTGTTAGCCAAACAAATCCCTACACTATTGGCCCCTTCAGCATCAGCCTACGCCGCGCAGACCGAAGTCTCACCCAAAGCAGTATGGGGGGATTCTGGAACCACGTTTCTACACCCTCAGATGGTTTTGATTTGAGTTTATACACTTTGTTCCTACTTTCACACATGTTGTTAAGTTTTAGGACTCTATTATTCTAGCCCTTTCTTCTACCCTTTAGCACCTCTACGAAGGAGTGTGATTGACCTTCACATAGCCCTAACCTGTGGTCCAGGTAATTTCACATTGCTATGACAATGTATTGTACAAGTTCCCAAGTTATCTTAAGTGTTTTACTTATCTCTATAAACAATCACATTTAGGAGCGCATAAATATATAATCTTACTTGCATTCGATTAACTAATACAGTCACACACATTCGTGCATCACATGGATATTGTATATTAAACCCAAAATGCAATATAACCAAATGCATTAGCAAGAAATATATACATAGAAATTTGTAGAATACTTCTCTTTATTGATACCTTCATACTATTACAAACTCTATCCACCCTGCACACATAGCTGCAAGGGCCCACAGACTCAGCTGCAGACTTCCACCCTAGGCCTCTGGACACTCAGCTATAGAGCCTCTACCTATGCTAAGACCTAAAACTTAGACTTCTCTACCAAGACTCCAAGCCTTGTCTTCCACTACCAAAGACAAGAGTACTTAGAGCTTACTCACTTATCTCATTTTATACAATCCCATGGTCCACTGACCATGCATAGATCTTTACACCAACTTTACACTTTACAAACTAAGGGTGGATAACCCTTTATGACTCAAGACACCTTCGCGCTTCACAACCACAAAATGCGGAGACTTTACAACTTTATTACAAACTTTGACCCAAAACTGTCCTTTGGGGGATCCCGTTCCCAATAGGCCCCCAACACAAACATCATGACTCACCCTCAAATCACTCTATGAGTGCAAAGATCTTAGCGTGAGGACCTCTCACTTGGCAGTGCACTATGCAGCCGCCTGCTTCGCTTCTTCAACCATCTGCTCGGTCACTGCTCTTGAATTGTCAGCCTGAAGCTTTTTTTGAGTTGCTTGTAGAGTCACAAGCTTTCCTTTAATAGATGTCATAAACCACATAGGCTTCATCCAACCAAGGCTTCAATCACTCCTTCAAGGATGCCTCCTTGTGCTGCACTGCATTGATCTGAAAATGAGATCTTAGACAATTAATAAGGTATTACAAAATAATGTGCATGGATTTTCCTATGTTACTTTATGCAATGGATCGATAAGATTGTGAAATACATAGACAATGAAGCAGTTAAAGAAGCATAATAGACTAACACACATAAACACAACAATTTTAATAAGGAGTTCACCTAATACTCCTACGCTACATCTCTTGGTCCAACCTTCAGTGGTGGCCTCTCTATTATGTCTTCCGAAGTAGAGTTTTACAACAATATGAGCTCAATTTGAGTCTTAACACACAATAGATACAACAGCAAGAGTTTTGCTTGAACCCCTCAAGCCTCTTTGAGTACACAGACTCTCTCTATCACTTTCTGTCTTTATCTTTGTGTTGGAAATAATACTGAGAGGGGGAGGGGAGTGAATCAATGTTAGCAAGTCAAACAATTTTTCATTTCCATAATCAGATTCATATACGCTACTTTAGTTAATGGAAATCACGTGTATACACAACTGTGTTTAAAGAAACTAGCATATATCCTGCAAACTTATGATTCAGTTAATTCATCATATGTTGATCTTTAATCAGTGCATCAGAACCACATAAATAGTAACCAGGTGCAGTAAAAACAGAACAGACAATCACACACATGAACACAAGATATAAGGTGGAAACCCAATGTGGGTGAAAACCACCTGCTGCAATCATCTCTATCTTCTTTTAATAATAAGAAACTTCTTTTTACAATTTTTGTACTGGTGCAGACTTATACCAGTACGCAGGCTTCTACCTATAGAATGCTACAACCTTCTCTCGTTCTCCAACTTCTTTTGGAAGGGAGCTACTACCCTATAGATCTTGTACTATTTGATATGTTTACTAGTACATAGGTTTTGGCCTACAGAAGGCTACAACCTTCTCTTTTCTTCCAGGTACCACGTTTCATAAAGTTTCAGACTAGATCTATCAATAACATCATGCAATCATCAAATATATCTACATCAACCAATCTCCTTTGCATCAACCACAACTGAGTCAATCAATCACTTTGACAACCCTTCAATTTGATCTTTCAGAATGTTGTAACAAGAATATAGTAACCAGAACCCAAGCCACAACCCAGAACACTGCAACAGCAAACAAAAGCAACTAAAACATATTTTATAAGGTATATGCTACTTCCATGTGTAGAACCTACATGCATACGCTCTTTTCTCAAGGTGAACCTGCGTATAGATCTACAAATCAAATTTAAGATGTATACATTGTTTTGATATGTAGAACAAGCGTGTATACGCTCCTTTTCTAAAGTGAACCTGCGTACAGATCTGTAAATGATGATTTAAACATTACAACAGTTCCAAACTTCAGTTATACATAGATCATTATATTTACATACTACAACATGCGCCAGTTATTTAGATAAATGATCAAACCACATAAAGATACTTCACTTCAAGCCTTAAGATCTTGACCCATCATTAGATCTTATCCTTCATCAAGCGCTAAGGTTCATACTTGGTTCAGATCCAGCTATGCACCATAACCCAATAACCTATACACTAGATCTTGCTCTTCATCAGATATTCAATGCTTGAGTGCCTGGCCTAATGATCTTCCCCTCCTTTTATAGTCTTACGCCTTACTCAATACCATGGACCAAAACCACTTAGGACCAATACCTCGGACCCAATACCTAGGGCCAATACCTCGGACCAAATACCAATACCATGGATCAAAATACCATGGACCAAATACCTTGGATCAAAACTTAGTTTTCCAAGATATCCGTGCCTTGCATTCTGTGAAAGTACATGTGTACGTATACACGACTTGTATATAGTGAACCTACGTGTATACGCGGCTTGGCCAATGGTGAACCTACGTATACCTCTCTTTCTTCATTATGATATGAACTTTGTGCTATTAACCTGTTGAACTATGATTTGTCATCTGAGTGAGTTGCCATCAAGGACAACACTTGTGTCATAATGCCAACAATCTCCCCCTTTGGACTTGATGGCAACCCCAAGTCACTCTCCCCCTTTGTCATTAAGGGCAAAGGGTTATGCTCCCCCTAAGTACATGTTGAATTCTTTGATATGCTGAAGAGTGTTGATTGAGCTCTATGATCGAGTCCATGCTCCTCTTGAATATAAGCAAGTTCTACAAAAAGATGTTCTAAAAGAAGAACATGACTCTATACATACATCATAAATGACCTTCCTATCACCAATGATTCATACATACATCCATCTCCCAACCAAGTGGGGATATACCAATTGTTTATACATGTCAAAACAAGAAACATTACATCATCCATCACATGCATAGTGGGGTAACAAATTAGGTCATTTCATGACCTTTTCATTAAAAAAATATACATGAAATATATAACAGAGACCAAATATCTTAAACAAGACCATGATAGTCATCAGCAACTATCATTAGTAGCATCTGTCAATCAGCATCCAGAACAGCAACCATGTTCTCCCCCTGAACCTATTCCACCTGAATCAAAAACAACTGTGTGAATCTGTACCAAGATCTTTTAAGATAATGCCCACAATGCATCATTATAAGAATATTCTCCCCCTAAACCTGTGCCAGATGATCACTATTAGATCTGGTCATTTCATATAATAGAAGAGTTATCAAAGCATCATTATCAATCAGATATACATCAAGTTATTAAGAACTTATGAGAGCCAACATATTTCCACATGTCATCCACCAATTGTAACCATCATCAAGCAGAGTAGATAAATCACTAAACCATACCAGACCCATTTCTTCTTGAATATGGCTCACAGCTTTTCTTCAAACCAACATATATGAGATTGTATCCATAGAAACTAGCATATGTACACGACTACACTTCATGAAACTCGCGTATAACCACCTTTCTCTGAAACAGATAGGATTTAACAGCAAGATGATGCATCAACTACTCCCAGCTTCTGCTTGAGATATTCAAATGTCTCTCTGAGTAGTGGTTTGGTGAATATATCAGCAACATCTTCTTTGGAGGGAACATACTCTAATTTGACCTTTTGTTCAAGCACTTTTTCACGTAGAAAGTGATATTTGATGGGTATGTTCTTGGTCTTAGAATGCATGACTAGATTCTTTGAAATACTGATGGCACTTGTATTATCACATAGAATGGAGATGGGTGGAGTACATGTGATCTAAATATCTTGCAATGTTTGCATCATCCAAAGGAGTTGTGTGCAACAAGATGCAGTAGCCATATATTCTTCTTCAACTGTAGATAATGCAATTGAACTTTGTTTCTTGCTGAACCAAGACACTAATCTGGAACCCATATAGAATGCACCACCACCAGTGCTTTTTCTGTCATCAACACTTCCTACCCAATCTGCATCTTTATATGCATGAAGTGTAAGATCTATATCTCTAGTATACCATAAACCAAAATTCTGTGTTCCTTGAAGATATTTGAAAATCCTTTTGACTGCCTGAAGGTGTGATTCCTTTAGATTTGCTTGGAATCTTCCAACTATTCCTACTACATGCATGATGTCTGGTTAGGTACCCATTTAAAAATCACACTACCAATCAGAGATCTTTAAGTTGGTTGATGTACTGTTGCTGATTCATCATTTGAGTTGAGACTGCATCCTGTTACCATTGGGGTACATACTGGTTTAGAATCGTCCATGCCATATTTTTTCAAGATCTATTTGAGATATTTGGTTTGTGACAAAAAACTACCATTTTTATTTTGTTGAACTTGTATACCAAGAAAATATGTAAGCTCACCAAGCAGGGACATTTCAAATTCTTGTTGCATTACCGAAGCAAAATTCTGACTCATGGCTCTTCATTGCTACCAAAAATGATATCATCAACATACACAACAAGTATTAGCAATATATTATTGTCAATATTTGCATATAGATTGTTATCAGCTAATCCCTTTGAAAAACCTTGTTGATGGAGATATTTGTCAAGACGGTAATACCAAGCCCTTGGAGCTTATTTTAGACCATAGAGAGCCTTTCTGAGTCTGCATACAAGTTTTGCATCATTTTCAAGAATGAATCCATCTGGTTGCTCAATATAGACTTCTTCTTCTAAGCCTCCATTAAGAAAGGCAGAATTTACATCCATTTCATATACTTTGAATTTCTTAAAACTAGAAAGAGCAAGGAACATTCTTATGGCTTCAAGTCTAGCAACAGGTGCAAAAGTTTCTTCAAAATCTATACCTTCTTGTTCAGCATATCCTTTACAAACAAGTCTGGCCTCGTTTCTAATAACTTCTCCATTTTCATTCAAATTGTTTTTGAATATCCATTTAATTCCTACGATATTCTTATCATGAGGTCTAGGAACTAATTCCCAAGTATTATTCTTTTCAATTTTCTCAAGTTCTTCATTCATGACCTTGACCCAACATTCATCTTTGCATGTTTCATTTATATTTTGAGGTTCGATGGAGCATAGCAATGCTAGATAGCTTGAAGCTTCTGTAATAGTTCTTCTTGTCTGCACACCTGCCTCTTTTTGTCCCAAAATTTGAGTCTCTGGATGATTTTTCTGAACATACCTGGGCGGAGTCTTTTCTTCTACTGTTATCTCTTCTTCTGGTCCTTCATTGGTTTCTTCTTCAAAATTGGTCTAATTTGATGTGGGAGGATAATCCTCATCTTCTTCATAATCTTCAATTTTTATTTGTTTTGGATTTTTTCATGCTTCATCAAATACAACATCAATACTTTCAATAATTTTCCCCAGTCTTTTATTATAACATTTATATCCTTTACTTCAGGAAGAGTAACCAAGGAGAATACCTTCATCTGCTCTAAGTTCAAACTTACCAAGTTTTTCATCAGTCCTTTTGATGTAACATTTGCTTCCAAAAACTTTGAAGTATTTTATAGTAGGGGTCTTACCATACCAAAGTTCATGTGGAGTTTGAGTGTTGTTTACCCGAACATTTGCTTGGTTGAGAATAGTGATGGCAGCGAATGCAACTTCACCCCAGAAGGTTGCAGGAATTCTAGACTCATCTAGCATAGCATGAGCCATTTGTTGAACAATTATGTTCATCCTTTCTACCACTCCATTTTGCTGAGGAATCCTTGTGGTGGATAATTGCCTTTTTATTCCATGTTTTTCACAAAAGTCAGAATTCGCCTGAGGTAAATTCCCCTCCTCGATTAGATCTGAGGCATTTGATTTTGCAATCCGATTCATTTTCAACCAAAGGTTTGATGGATTTGAAATTTTCAAATGCTTCATCTTTATGCTTTATAAGTCCTATCCAACACATTTTGGAAAAATCATCAATGAACAATATAAATTATTCTTCTCCATGAGGTGACTTTTTCCTTGATGGTCCACATAAATCAGTATGAACAAGTTTAAGAGGCTTACTAGCTGATCCTTCCTTTTCAGAGAAGTGTGATCTGGTTTGCTTACCAAATTGACATTATTTTCATATTGTATTTTATGGAACGCTGATATCAGGAAGATCATGAACAGCCTGGAATCTGCATGATTTTCTTATTTGAGAAAAGCTTAGATGCCCCAATCTTCTGTGCCATAGCCAGTGTTCATCATCTTTGCTTAGATAGCACTGTTGTTGTCCTCCCTTGAGTATGTATAAGTTGTTTGGAGTTCTTATACCTTTGATCACGATTTCTCATGTATCAAGCTCATGAACAACACATCCATTTGATCGAAATACTACTTCGTTTCCTTGATCACACATTTGACTGACACTCAATAGGTTATGCTTTAGACCATCAACATACATAACATTCCTAGCTTTAAATTTTTCTTTTAAGAGAATAAAGCCTTTACCTTTTATGAAAACGGAAGTTTCATTTCCAAATGAGACCTTCTTTTCCTTTTCTATGGTATTATATGTTTATCACCTGTCATGTGTTTTGAGCATCCATTGTCGATGTACCACTGATTTTCTTGTCCTTTTGCATACAAGGCTATACCACATCTTTCTATTTGCAGTCCTTTATTTTTCCATATTTTGGGACTTAATGGAGTTTTCTCCTTCTAAGATGTTTACCGAAATTTACTCCTATATTCAAATTCTTCATGACCGAAGTTGTTGCAGATAGAGCATTCTATTTCATTTTCAAGAAGAAAAAAGCTATTGTAGGACCTTTTCATGATCCCTGTCACATTCCTTTGTGCTTCTCTAGTCATGATGGTCTTGTAAGAAACACATTGAGCAGCTTTGTGTCCAAAGTTATGACATGAAAAACGTTGGCCATTAAAGAAGTTCCTGCAATTATCGAATCTACTGACCTGGTGATTGTAGTTTCTATTGATATTTGTTCTTGATGCAGATTGAGTTTGATTTACCTGAGGTTGGTTATAGCGTCTATTTAGCCTTGAAGTAAATTGAGCCTGATTTACCTGGTGATCTGCTTTATGCCTTTGCTGACGATGGTCAAACTGTTCACTACTCTTTGCTCCATCAAGATAGCTTTTAGTGGAGGTTGATGGCTTCTGTGCTTGAGATGCTTCTTTAGTATATCCAAGACCTGTCTTTATTAGAGGAGAACATTGTAATTTTATAATTTCATTTAAGGTTTTTCATCCTTTAGAAAATCTAAGATTGAGAGCTTTTGTTTTCTCAATATCATTTCTTAGACCCACAATTTCACATTCTAGTTTTTCATTGTGTTTTTCTCTTTCAGCAAGTTGGAATGTCAAAGTATCTATAATCATATTATTTTCTTCTAAATAGATTTTGAGTTTAGAGATTTCTTCATAATGGTCATCTTCATCTAAAGCACCCAAGAAATCATCATCTTCAAAAGCCATCAAAAGTCTATAGTCATTACTATTTTCGTCTTCATCACTAATTGATAAACCATCACTATCTTCATGCATATAGTAGCTCTTCTTACATACACTTTGTTTTCCTTTCCATTTTGCAGATTCCTTACCTTTATCAAACTTATCTTTATGAGGACATTTGGTAGAATAAACGCTGACTCTTCCACAAGAAAAACATTTGAAAGATAGTTTACCTCTGAATCTTTTGGAATCCCATTGAAGGTTCGTGACAAAGTTTGCTTCTTCTTCTCCTTCTGAAATATGTCCTGATTCATTGGGTTCTTCTTTTCCTGAAGCTTTAAATGTGTTAGGTAAACTTGACTCAG